>MU667932.1:5440-17247 GCA_026770625.1 Nicotiana glauca
TGTTCTTCATGTGGGCTACTGATTACCAACACTTGAATTGTTGCTTTGTTCTTCAGGTAGGCACCTGATTACCAACACTTAAATTGTTGCTTTGTACTTCAGGTGGGCTCCTGATTACCAACACTAGAATTGTTGTTTTGTTCTTCAGTTGGGCTTCTGATTACCAACACTTGAATTGCTTCTTTGTTCTTCAGGTGGGCTCCTGATTAATAACACTTGAATTGCTACTGTGTTCTTCATGTGGGCTTCTGATTACCAACACTTGAATTGCTGCTTCGTTCTTCAGGTGGGCTCCTCATTACCAATACTTGAATTGTCGGTTTATTCTTCAGGTGGTCTCCTCAGTACCAGCACTTGAATTGTTGCTTTGTTCTTCTGGTGGGCTCCTGATTAATAACACATGAATTGTTGCTTTATTCTTCAGGTGGGCTCCTGATTACCAACACTTGAAATGTTGCTTTGTTCTTCAGGTGGGCTCCTAATTACCAACACTTGAATTGTTGCTTTTTTCTTCAGGTAGGCTCCTGATTACCAATACTTGAATTGCTTCTTTTTTTCTTCAGGTGTGCTCCTGATTACCGATACTTGAACTGCTGCTTTGTCATTCATGTGGGCTCCTGATTACCAACACTTGAATTGCTGCTTTGTTATTCAGGAGGGCTCCTGATGACAAACACTTGAATTGTTGCTTTGTTCTTTAGGTGGGCTCTTGATTAGCAACACTTGAATTGCTGCTTTGTTCTTCCAGTGGGCTTCCGATTACCAACACTTCAACAGCATCTTTGTTCTTTAGGTGGGCTCCTGATTACCAACACTTGAACTGCAACTATGTTTTTTAGGGGGCTCCTGATTACCAACACTTAAGTTGTTGCTTTGTTCTTCAGGTGAGCTCCTTATTACCAACACTCGAATTGCTGGTGGGCTCTTGATTACCAATACTTGCACTGCAGCTTTGTTCTTCAGGTGGGCTCCTGATTACCAACACTTGAGTTGTTTCTTTGTTCTTTAGGTGGGCTCCTTATTACCAACACTTAAATTGCTGGTGGGCTCTTGATTATCAATACTTGCACATCGGCTTTGTTCTTCAGGTGGGCTCCTGATTACCAACACTTGAATTGATGCTTTGTTCTTCAGGTGGGCTCCTGATTTCCAACAATTGAATTATTGCTTTGTTCTTCAGGTGGGCTACTGATTACCAACACTTGAATTGTTGATTTATTCTTCAGGTGGGCTGCTGATTACAAACACTTGAACTGCTACTTTGTTTTTAAGGTGGGCTCCTGATTACAAACACTAGAGCTGCTGGTTAGTTCTTAAGGTGGGCTCCTAATTTCTAACACTTGAATTTTTTCTTTGTTCTTTAGGTGGGCTCCTGATTAGCAACACTTGAATTGCTGCTTTGTTCTTGAGGTGGGCTCCTGATTACCAACACTTGAATTGCTGCTTTGTTCTTCAAGTGGGCTCCTCATTACAAATACTTGAGCTGCTGCTTTGTTTTTTATGTGGGCTCGCTGCTGCATTTTTCTTCAGGTGGGCTCTTGATTACCAACACATGAATTGTTACTGTGCTCTTCATGTGGGCTCCTGATTACCAACACTAGAATTGTTGTTTTGTTCTTCAGGTGGGCTCCTCATTACCAACACTTGAATTGTTGCTTTATTCTTCAGGTGGGCTCTTCATTACTAGCACTTGAGTTGTTGTTTTGTTCTTCTGGTGGTCTCCTGATGACCAACACATGAATTGTTGCTTTGTTCTTCAAGTGGGCTCCTGATTACCAATACTTGAATTGTTGCTTTGTTCTTCAGGTGGGCTCCTGAATACAAACACTTGAATTGTTGCTTTTTTCTTCAGGTAGGCTCCTGATTACTAATACTTGAATTGCTTCTATTTTTCTTCAGGTGTGCTCCAGATTACCAATACTTAAACTGCTACTTTGTTCTTCATGTGGGCTCCTGATTACCAACACTTGAAAAGCTGCTTTGTTCTTCAAGTGGGCTCCTGATTACAAACACTTGAATTATTGTTTTTTTATTCTTCAGGTGGGCTCCTGATTAGCAACACTTGAACTGCTGCTTTGTTCTTTAGGTGGGCTTCTGATTACCAACACTCAAACTGTGTCTTTGTTCTTCAGGTGGGTTCCTGATTACCAACACTTGAATTGCTGCTTTGTTTTTTGGGTGGGCTCCTGATTACCAACACTTGAGTTGCTGCTTTGTTCTTCAGGTGGGCTCCTGATTACCAACACTTGAATTGTTGCTTTGTTCTTCAGGTGGGCTCCTTATTACCAACAAATGAATTGTTGTTTCGTTCTTCAGGTGGGCTCATGATTACCAACACTTGAATTGCTGCTTTGTTCTTCAGGTGGGCTCCTGATTACCAACAATTGAATTATTGCTTTGTTCTACAGGTGGGCCCCTGATTACCAACACTTGAATTGCTTCTTTGTTCTTCAGGTGGGCTCCTGATTACCAACACTTGAACTGCTGCTTTGTTTTTAAGGTGGGCTCCTGATTACCAACACTTGAGCTGCTGCTTTGTTCTTCAGGTGGGGTCCTGATTACCAACACTTGAATTTTTCCTTTGTTCTTCATGTGGGCTCTTGATTACCAACACTTGAATTATTGCTTTGTACTTCAGGTGGGCTCCTATTTACCAACACTTGAAATGTTGTTTTATTCTTCAGGTGGCCTCCTGATTACCAAAACTTGAATTATTGTTTTGTTCTTCAGGAAGGCTCTTGATTACCAACACTTGAATTGTTGCTTTGTTCTTAAGGTGGGCTCCAGATTACCAATACTTGAATTGCTACTTTGTTCTTCAGATGCGCTCCTGATACGAACACTTGAATTGCTGCTTTGTTCTTCAGGTGTGCTCCTGATTACCAACACTAGAACTGTTGCTTTGTTCTTCAGGTGGGCTCCTGATTACCAATACTTGAACTGCTACTTTGTTGTTCATGTGGGCTGCTGATTACCAACACTTGAATTGCTGCTTTGTTCTTCAGGCGGGCTCCTGATTACCAACACTTAAATTATTGCTTTGTACTTCAGGTGGGCTCTAGATTACCAACACTTAAATTGTTGCTTTGTCCTATAGGTGGGCTCTGGATTACCAACACTTGAATTGCTGTTTTGTTCTTCAGGTGGGCTCCTGATTACCAAAACTAGAATTGTTGTTTTGTTCTTCAGTTGGGCTCCTTATTATCAACACTTGAATTACTGCTTTGTTCTTCAGGTGGGCTCCTGATTACAGACACTTGAAGTGCTGCTTTGTTTTTAAGGTGGGCTCCTGATTACAAACACTTGAGTTGCTGGTTTGTTCTTAAGGTAGGCTCCTGATTACCAACAGTTGAATTTTTCCTTTGTTCTTTAGGTGTGCTCCTAAATTGCAACTCTTGAATTGCTGCATTGTTCTTGACGTGGGCTCCAGATTACCAACACCTGAATTGCTGCTTTGTTCGTCATGTGGGCTCCTGATTACCAACACTTGAGCTGCTGCTTTGTTTTTTAGGTGGGCTCGATGCTGCATTTTTCTTCAGGTGGGCTCCTGATTACCAACACTTGAATTGCTACTGTGTTCTTCATGTGGGCTCCTGATTATCAACACTTGAATTGCTGCTTTGTTCTTCAGGTGGGCTCCTCATTACCAACACTTGAATAGTCGCTTTACTCTTCAGGTGGGCTCCTCATTACTAGCACTTGAATTGTTGCTTTGTTCTTCTGGTGGACTCCAGATGACCAACCCATGAATTGTTGCTTTGTTCTTCAGGTGGGCTCCTGATTACCAACACTTGAATTGTTGCTTTGTTCTTCAAGTGGGCTCCTGATTACCAACACTCAAATTATTGCTTTTTTCTTCAAGTAGGCTCCTGATTACCAATACTTCAATTGCTTCTTTTTTTCTTCAGGAGTGCTCGTCATTACCAATACTTGAACTGCTGCTTTGTTCTTCATGTGGGTGCCTGATTACCAACACGTGAATTGCTGCTTTGTTCTTCAGGTGGGCTCCTGATTACAAACACTTGAAATGTTGTTTTGTTCTTCAGGTGGGCTCCTAATTAGCAACACTTGAATTGCCGCGTTGTTCTTCAGGTGGGCTTCTGATTACCAACACTTGAACTGCGTCTTTGTTCTTCAGGTGGGCTCCTAATTACCAACACTTGAACTGCTGCTTTGTTTTTTAGGTGGGATCCTGATTATTAACACTTGAGTTATTGCTTTGTTCTTTTGGCTGGCTCTTGATTACCAATACTTGAATTGTTGTTTTGTTCTTCAGGTGGCCTCCTTATTACCAACACATGAATTATTGCTTTTTTCTTCAGGTGGGCTCCTGATTACCAACACTTGAATTGATGCTTTGTTCTTTAAGTGGGCTCCTGATTACCAACACTTGATCTGCTACTTTTTTTTAAGGTGGGCTTTAGATTACAAACACTTGAAATGCGTCTTTGTTCTTCAGGTGGGCTCCTGATTACCAACACTTGAATTTTTCCTTTGTTCTTTAGGTGGGCTCCTAAATAGGAACACTTGAATTGCTGCCTTGTTCTTGACGTGGGCTCCTGATTACCAACATTTGAATTGCTGCTTTGTTCTTCAGGTGGGCTCTGATTACTGACACTTGAGTTGCTGCTTTGTTTATTAGGTGGACTCGCTGCTGCTTTGTTCTTCAGGTGGGCTCCTGATTACCAACACTTGAATTGCTACTGTGTTCTTCATGTGGGCTCCTGATTACCAACACTTGGATTGCTGCTTTGTTCTTCAGGCGGGCTCTTAATTACCAACACTTGAATTGTTGCTTTATTCTTCAGGTGGGCTCCTCATTACTAGCACTTGAATTGTTGCTCTGTTCTTCTTCTGGGCTCCTGATGACCAACACATGAATTGTTGCTTTGTTCTTCAGGTGGGCTCCTGATTACCAACACTTGAATTGTTGCTTTGCTCTTCGGGTTGGCTTCTGATTACCAACACTTGAACTGCGTCTTTGTTCTTCAGATGGGATCCTTATTACCAACATTTGAACTGCTGCTTTGTTTTTTAGGTGGGCTCCTAATTACCAACACTTGAGTTGTTGCTTTGTTCTTCGGGGGGCCTCTTTATTACCAATACTTGAATTGTTTCTTTGTTCTTCAGGTGGGCTCCTTATTACCAACACATGAATCATTGCATTGTTCTTCAGGTGGGCTCCTGAATACCAACACTTGAATTGCTGCTTTGTTCTTTAGGTGGGCTCCTAATTACCAACACTTGATCTGCTGCTTTTTTTAAGGTGGGCTTTAGATTACCAACACTTGAACTGCGTCTTTGTTCTTCAGGTGGGCTCCTGATTTCCAACACTTGAACTGTTGCTTTGTTCTTCAGGTGGGCTCTTGATTACCAACACTTGAATGGCTTCTTTGTTCTTCCAGTGGGCTCCTGATTACCAATACTTGGATTGTTGCTTTGTTCTTCAGCTGGGTTCCTGATTACAACTCTTGAATAGCTACTTTATTCTTCAGGTGGGCTCCTGATTACAAACACTCGAATCGCTGCTTCGTTCTTCAGGTGGGCTCCGATTACCAACACTCGAATTGCTGCTTTGTTCTTCTAGTAGGCTCCTGATTACTAATATTAATATTGCTGCTTTGTTCTTCAGGTGGTCTCTTGATTACCAACACTTGAATTGCTGCTTTGTTCTTCAGGTGGGCTCCTGTTTACCATTACGTGAATTGTCGCTTTATTCTTCAGGTGGGCTCCTGATAACCAACCCTTGAATTGTTGCTTTGTACTTCAGGTGGGCTCCTGATTAACAACACTTGAATTGTTGTTTTGTTGTTCAGGTGGGCTCCTGATTACCAACACATGAACTGCTACTTTGTTATTCAGTTGGGCTCCTGATTACCAACACTTGAATTGCTGCTTTGTTCATCAGGTGGGCTCCTTATTAGAAACACTTCAAAAGCTTCTTTGTTCTTCAGGTGGGCTCCTGAGTACCAATACTTGAATGGCTGCTTTGTTCTATAGGTGGGCTCTTGAATACCAATACTTGAACGGCTGCTTTGTTCTTCAGGTAGGCTCCTGATTACCAACACTTGAACTACGATATTGTTTTTTAGGTGGGCTCCTAATTACCAACACTTGAACTGCTGCTTTGTTCTTCATGTGGGCTCCTGATTACCAACACTTGAAATGTTGCTTTATTCTTCAGGTGATCTCCTAATTACCAACACTTGAATTGCTTCTTTGTTCTTCAGGTGGGTTCCTGATTACCAACACATGAATTGCTGCTTTGTTCTTCAGTTGGGATCCTGATTACCAACACTTGAATTGCTGCTTTGGTCTTCAGGTGGGCTCCTTATTAGAAACACTTCAATAGCTGCTTTGTTCTTCAGGTGGGCTCCTGAGTACCAACACTTGAATTGCTACTTTGTTCTTCAGATGGGCTCCTGATTACCAACACTTGAATTGCTGCTTTGTTCTTCAGGTAGGCTCCTGATTACCATCACTTGAACTGCGACATTGTTTTTTAGGTGGGCTCCTAATTACCAACACTTGAACTGCTGCTTTGTTCTTTAGGTGGTCTCCTAATTACCAACACTTGAATTGCTGCTTTGTTCTTCAGGTGGGTTCCTGATTACCAACACTTGAATTGCTGCTTTGTTCTTCAGGTGGGCTTCTGATTACCAACACTCGAATTGCTACTTCGTTCTTCAGGTGGGCTCCTAATAACAAACACTCGAACTGCTGCTTTGTTCTTCTGGTGGGCTCCTGATTAGCAACACTTGAATTGCTACTTTGTTCTTCAGATGGGATTATCAACACTTGCATTGCTGCTTTGTTCTTCAGGTAGGCTCTTGATTACCAACACTTGAACTGCGACATTGTTTTTTAGGT
Source organism: Nicotiana glauca (assembly GCA_026770625.1). Lineage (NCBI taxonomy): Eukaryota > Viridiplantae > Streptophyta > Magnoliopsida > Solanales > Solanaceae > Nicotiana > Nicotiana glauca. The sequence goes on from MU667932.1 coordinate 12,311, forward strand.
GGGATCCTAATTACCAACACTTGAACTTCTGCTTTGTTCTTCATGTGGGCTCCTAATTTCCAACACTTGAATTGCAGTTTTGTTCTTCAGGTGGGCTCCTAATTACCAACACTTGAACTTCTTCTTTGTTCTTTAGGTGGGCTCCTTATTACCAACACTTGAATTTCTACTTTGTTCTTCAGGAGGGCTCCTAATTACCAACACTTGAATTGTTGCTTTGTTCTTCAGGTGGGCTCCTGATTGGCAACACTTGAATTGCTACTTTGTTCTTTAGATGGGCTCCTGATTACCAACACTTGAATTGCTGCTTTGTTCTTCAGGTAGGCTCCTGATTACCAACACTTGAACTGCGACATTGTTTTTTAGGTGGGCTCCTAATTACCACCACTTGAACTGCTGCTTTGTTCTTCATGTGGGCTCCTGATTACCAACACCCGAACTGCTGCTTTGTTCTTCAGATGGGCTCCTAATTACCAACACTTGAACTGCTGCTTCATTCTTCAGGTGGGCTCCTGATTACCAATACTTGAATTGCTGCTTTGTTCTTCAGATGGGCTCCTAATTACCAACACTTGAACTGCTGCTTCATTCTTCAGGTGGGCTCCTGATTACCAATACTTGAATTGCTGCTTTGTTCTTCAGATGGGCTCCTAATTACCAACACTTGAACTGCTGCTTCATTCTTCAGGTGGGCTCCTGATTACCAATACTTGAATTGCTGCTTTGTTCTTCAGATGGGCTCCTAATTACCAACACTTGAACTGCTGCTTCATTCTTCAGGTGGGCTCCTGATTACCAATACTTGAATTGCTGCTTTGTTCTTCAGATGGGCTCCTAATTACCAACACTTGAACTGCTGCTTCATTCTTCAGGTGGGCTCCTGATTACCAATACTTGAATTGCTGCTTTGTTCTTCAGATGGGCTCCTAATTACCAACACTTGAACTGCTGCTTCATTCTTCAGGTGGGCTCCTGATTACCAATACTTGAATTGCTGCTTTGTTCTTCAGATGGGCTCCTAATTACCAACACTTGAACTGCTGCTTCATTCTTCAGGTGGGCTCCTGATTACCAATACTTGAATTGCTGCTTTGTTCTTCAGATGGGCTCCTAATTACCAACACTTGAACTGCTGCTTCATTCTTCAGGTGGGCTCCTGATTACCAATACTTGAATTGCTGCTTTGTTCTTCAGATGGGCTCCTAATTACCAACACTTGAACTGCTGCTTCATTCTTCAGGTGGGCTCCTGATTACCAATACTTGAATTGCTGCTTTGTTCTTCAGATGGGCTCCTAATTACCAACACTTGAACTGCTGCTTCATTCTTCAGGTGGGCTCCTGATTACCAATACTTGAATTGCTGCTTTGTTCTTCAGATGGGCTCCTAATTACCAACACTTGAACTGCTGCTTCATTCTTCAGGTGGGCTCCTGATTACCAATACTTGAATTGCTGCTTTGTTCTTCAGATGGGCTCCTAATTACCAACACTTGAACTGCTGCTTCATTCTTCAGGTGGGCTCCTGATTACCAATACTTGAATTGCTGCTTTGTTCTTCAGATGGGCTCCTAATTACCAACACTTGAACTGCTGCTTCATTCTTCAGGTGGGCTCCTGATTACCAATACTTGAATTGCTGCTTTGTTCTTCAGATGGGCTCCTAATTACCAACACTTGAACTGCTGCTTCATTCTTCAGGTGGGCTCCTGATTACCAATACTTGAATTGCTGCTTTGTTCTTCAGATGGGCTCCTAATTACCAACACTTGAACTGCTGCTTCATTCTTCAGGTGGGCTCCTGATTACCAATACTTGAATTGCTGCTTTGTTCTTCAGATGGGCTCCTAATTACCAACACTTGAATTGCTACTTTGTTCTTCAGGTAGGCTCCTGAGTACCAACACTTGAACTGCGACATTGTTTTTTAGGTGGGCTCCTAATTACCAACACTTGAACTGCTGCTTTGTTCTTCATGTGGGCTCCTAATTTCCAACACTTGAATTGCTATTTTGTTCTTCAGGTGGGCTCCTAATTACCAACACTTTAACTGCTTCTTTGTTCTTTAGGTGGGCTCCTTATTACCAACACTTGAATTTCTCATTTGTTCTTCAGGAGGGCTCATAATTAAAAACAATTGAATTGTTGCTTTGTTCTTTAGGTGGGCTCCTGATTGGCAACACTTGAATTGCTACTTTGTTCTTCAGATGGGCTCCTAATTACCAACACTTGAATTGCTACTTTGTTCTTCAGGTAGGCTCCTGATTACCAACACTTGAATTGAGACATTGTTTTTTAGGTGGGCTCCTAATTACCAACACTTGAACTGCTGCTTTGTTCTTCATGTGGGCTCCTGATTAGCAACACTTGAATTGCTGTTTTGTTCTTCAGATGGGCTTCTAATTACTAACACTTGAATTGCTGCTTTGTTCTTCAGTTGGGTTCCTGATTACCAACACTTGAATTGCTGCTTTGTTCTTCAGGTGGGCTTCTGATTACCAACACTCGAATTGCTGATTCGTTCTTCAGGTGGGCTTCAAATTACAAACACACGAACTGCTGCTTTGTTCTTCTGGTGGGCTCCTGATTACCAACACTCGAATTGCTACTTTTGTTCTTCGGGTGTGCTCCTGATTACGAACACTTGAATTGCTGCTTTGTTCTTCAGGTGCTCTCCTGATTACCAACACTTAAACTGTTGCTTTGTTCTTTTGGTGGACGCCTGATTACCAACACCCGAACTGCTGCTTCGTTCTTCAGGTGGGCTCCTGATTACCAACACTTGAATTGTTTCTTTGTTCTTCAGGTGGGCTCCTAATTACCAACACTAAAATTGTTGCTTTGCTCTTTAGTTGGGCTCCTAATTACCAACACTTGAACTGCTGCTTCATTCTTCAGGCGGGCTCCTAATTACCAATACTTGAATTGCTGCTTTGTTCTTCAGGTGTGCTCCTGATTACCAACACTTGAATTGCTGTTTTGTTCTTCAGGTGGGCTCCTGATTACTAACACTTGAATTGTTGCTTCGTTCTTCAGATTGGCTCCTGATTACCAACACTTGAACTTTTGCTTTATTCTTCAGTTGGGCTCCTGATTACCAACACTTGAATTTCAGCTTTGTTCTTCAGCTGGGCTCCTGATTACCAACACATGAATTGATGTTTTGTTCTTCAGGTGGGCTCCTGATTACCAACACTTGATTTGCTGCTTTGTTCTTCAGGTGGGCTCCTAATTACCAACACTTGATTGTTGCTTTGTTCTTCAAGTGGGCTCCAAATTACCAACACTCAAATTGCTGCTTTGTTCTTCAGGTGGGCTCCTGATTACCAACACTTGAACTGTTGCTTTGTTCTTCATCTGGGCTCCTGATTACCAACACTTGAATTGCTGCTTTGTTCTTAAGTTGGGCTCCTGATTACCAACACTTGAATTAATGCTTTGTTTTTAAGGTAGGCTCCTGATTATCAACACTTGAATTGCTGCTATGTTCTTGAGGTGGACTCCTGATTACCAACACTTGAATTGTTTCTTTGTTCTTCACGTGGGCTCCTGATTACCAACACTTGAATTGTTGCTTTGTTCTTCAGGTAGGATCCTAATTACCAACACTTGAATTGCTGCTTTGTTCTTCAGGTGGGTTCCTGATTACCAACACTTGAATTGCTGCTTTGTTCTTCAGGTAGGCTCCTGATTACCAACACTAGAGTTGTTGCTTTGTTCTAGAGGTGGGCATCTGATTACCAATGCTTGAATTGTTGTTTCCTTCTTCAGGTGGGCTCCTGATTATGAACACTTGAATTGTTGCTTTGTTCTTCATGTGGGCTCCTGATTACGAACACTTGAATTGCTGCTTTGTTCTTGAGGTGTGCTCCTGATTACCAACACTTGAACTGCTGCTTTATTCTTCAGGTTGGCGCGTGATTACCAACACTTGAATTGCTGCTTTATTTTTCAGGTGGTCTCCTGATTACCAATACTTGAATGATTGCATTGTTCTTCAGGTGGGCTCCTGATAATCGACACTTGAACTGTTGCTTTGTTTTTCATATGGGATCATGATTAGCAACACTTGAACTGCTGCTTTGTTCTTTAGGTAGGCTCCTGATTACCAATACTTGAATTGTTGATGTGTTCTTCATGTAGGCTCCTGATTACCAACACTTGAATTGCTGCTTTGTTCTTCAGGTAGGATCCTGATTACCAACACTTGAATTGCTACTTTGTTCTTCAGGTGGGTTCCTGATTACCAACACTTGAATTGCTGCTTTATTCTTCAGGTAGGCTCCTGATTACCAACACTAGAGTAGTTGCTTTGTTCTAGAGGTGGGCATCTGATTACCAACGCTTGAATTGTTGTTTCATTCTTCAGGTGGGCTCCTAATTACGAACACTTGAATTGTTGCTTTGTTCTTCATGTAGGCTCCTGATTACGAACACTTGAATTGCTGCTTTGTTCTTCAGGTGTGCTCCTGATTACCAACACTTGAACTGCTGCTTTATTCTTCAGGTGGGCGACTGATTACCAACACTTGAATTGCTGCTTTATTTTTCAGGTGGTCTCCTGATTACCAATACTTGAAAGATTGCATTGTTCTTCAGGTGGGCTCCTGATAATCGACACTTGAACTATTGCTTTGTTTTTCATGTGGGATCATGATTAGCAACACTTGAACTGCTGCTTTGTTCTTTAGGTACGCTCTTGATTACCAATACTTGAATTGTTGATGTGTTCTTCATGTAGGCTCCTGATTACCAACACTTGAATTGCTGCTTTGTTCTTCAGGAGGGATCCTGATTACCAACACTTGATTTGCTGCTTTGTTCTTCAGGTGGGCTCCTAATTACCAACACTTCAATTGTAGATTTGTTCTTCAGGTGGGCTCCTAATTACCAACACTAGAATTGATGCTTTGTTCTTCAGCTGGGCTCCTGATTACC
>MU667938.1:2669-26786 GCA_026770625.1 Nicotiana glauca
TCAGTTTTAATTATTTTTATTTATCAGTTTAAAGGTTCAAAATTATGAGTTCAGAAGTTTATGTGTTTGGAAGTTTACAGGTTTAGAAATTATAAAGTTTATGGGTCGAAATTCTGCGGTTCTGAAAGTTTAGAGGTTCGAAAGTTTATAAAATTTGTGGGTTCGGAAGGCCGTCGGTTCGAAAGTTTATGGCTTCTTGTTTATGATAGCAAAATTATTTATGAATACTCTTGAAAAATTATTTTCCTTAATATACATACCAAACACCGAAAAATGAATAAGATTGCTACTTATTTTCTACGAAAACATTTTCCGTTGGTATATATACTACTTTTAATAGTTGCCTAACAAGAAACTAAAGAAGTGCAATATTTCATTTTCTATCTTATTGAATATCATCAACATTAATTAAACAGGCCGTGGGGATGTCTCATACCCCATATGAGCACTGAATAACTTGATTGAATAATTAGTCCAACTGTGCTTAGCATCAGTAATGCACGAACTTACAGAATCTAAAAAAGTTATAGACTTTTTAAAGTTCTGAGTCAGCCAAATTTTATTTCCTCCATCCCCTTTGTCCCTCATTTTCTTTTAGATTTTAGTTTTCAGTTTATGTTTTATACCGCCAACGTATAGATTTCTCACAAAATCATGTGAAATTCATGACTTATAACGAATTAACAATAAACAATTCTTCATCGCAAGATTGGTAATAACTTAGAAAGAAATATATATGAAGTACGGATAACATATTGTAACAAGTTAAATTACGCTAATACTGTATCGATATATATAACTTAAAACATTTTTTAGTCGAATAGTTAAATACACCTGTAGTTGTAAGGATTGTCTTTTCGGCTTCTCAACTTCATCTAGAAACCTGAATACCTATTTAGAAACACCACTGACCTTGCATGTTATTCAAACTATGTGTTACACAACAGTACCCACATATGATTTTCTATGACAAAATGTATAGTAATCTATATTAAAAGCACCTTCCTCCTTCCTCCTTCCTGCATCATCTTTATTCTCCAAGGTTAAATAGTTAATAAATACACATAATTGCGAATCACACTATTTCAAACACTTGACCTAGAGTTCAGTTACTTGGTCTTCTCTTATTTGTGGATACTGTAAGCATGGTTTTGATATTGCAGGATTTGAATTGTTTTGGCAAATGTTCATTCTTCTTGAAAGGGAGCTTGATAAAAAGTTTTCATTCTTTCATAACGGGCTTTTTTCTTTCCTCATAAAATCTTTGTGGGATTTAGCAATGAGATTTTGTTCAATCTCCTTGTTTGTTCGCCACTGGTGATTTAGAATAGCCTTGAAATTTCATAATAAGATTTGAACTGCTTCTTGAAGTTTATTCCATTAGCCTTGATATGGAGTTGATCTTTTAGTTATCTGAAAATATCGAACCCAACAATAAAATATTTCCCTGGTACATCGGACCCTATTAGCTTGGTTCTGTACTTCAATCCTAGAAAGAACTCAATTGTGATCGGGTGCTTTGTAATCACGGTGGTAGTCAAGATTCCATTTGATGCAGTGCTGAAATCCTTAAAGTGCCGCACCCATTGATCTTCAGGGAGAACAGCAGGGTTCATGAGTGAACAAGCAGCTCCAGTGTCGATAAAAGCAATGACTCGAGTTGGTTTATCCCATTTGGATGAATAAATCTTGAGTTCCACTTGAGGTATGATTGTGATAGCATAAATCTCTTTCTGGGTTGTTGCTGCTGATTCTGAAATTTGATAGTGGTCATCACCATGATCTTCGTATATATCAAGAGAGAATAAAGTTTCTTTAGTCGGTTCATCGTCCATAGATATGGACTCGATGTCTTCTTCTTTTCCAAAATTTATGCCAGTATAATCTTCAATTTTTTGTAGGAGCTTGACAGATTTCCTCGATTGGGGACAATTTCTTGCGAAATGTCCAATCTTGTGGCAAATAAAGCATTTGTTCTTTTTTGTGAAAACTTCCAGGCCTCCTTCGTCGAAAATATTTTGTGCGCCTCCTGGACCTTGATTTCTCATCTAGAATTCTTGGCCATCTGAACCTCCTGAATCTTCCTCGTCGCCTAGATGTGTGGCAGGAACATTCTGATCCGGTGATTAGATCATATTTGTAGCGTGCTTTGTCAAGCACTGGATTGTGCTGGATGATTTATTTTAGGGCGTAGCACTTTGTACAAATGTCATCCAATGCGACGAAAATAGCTTTTCTGATGTAACCAATTTGTGGGATTGTTATGGACTGAAATGTTTATTTAATGATGGTCAAGGTTTGGCTCGCCAACAACTTTGGGAGGGAAGAGACAAAGGCTTGCTTTAGATTTATATCTCCCCAATCTCGAAGTATATCTTCGCCATTATTTTGAAAATGCTTGTCAATCTGTGAATGGCACACACTTTATCTCAAAGAGTTGTCTTCGCATTTTCTCTTGTCTTTGGCCAGTATCTCCGCAGAAAACTCCATGTAGGATTCTGATGTTGAAGGCAAAATCCTGGGAAGTAATAAAAGTATTTTTTTCCTGAATCCCAAATGTATTCCACCAATCTCTAAGGAATCCTGAGAATCTGGAAGTTAGTTTTGACAGGATGATATACTTTTCTCGTTCCACCAATTTTTTAGTCACCATCCAAGTATAGAAGTCTTGGATCCTTTGAGGCCATTTTGAAATCCTGATGCTATCTAAGGTGAAAGTGTGGAAACCAGTTCCAACTGGTTTTTACGCCATGGACTCATATCTTTTTTCTAGGATTGGTTCATTTGTCATACCTTCTTGCTCCTCAACTACTTCAGATATTTATAGGTCTCTTGGCTGGTCTACAGATATTGGAGGATCGTCTTCTTCAGAAGAGTTTGTTGTGGAATCATCGCTTGATACAGAGCTATCTTCCATTTTATCATTGTCTGATGAATGTAGAGATTCAGACCATGGGGTATCTTCTACTGATATGTTTCTTGGCTGGGAGACGTAGAGGTCTGGAGCCTTCTTGATAGAAATTATCAGATTTTTGGGGTTAGACCCTTTTGAACTTTCACCATGATCTCGCCTCTTCTTGGTTTGTTTTTGTGTTGCAAGATCATCTTTCCTTTCTCAAACTATTTTTGCAATATCAAAATCATGTTCTTTTTTTTTAAGGGCTAGATGAAAGGAATAAGATTTTGTGAGGTAGCTGAAAAAGTAGAAAAGGTGTAGTCCAATTTCGGTGGGGAATATGCTTGTGGTGACATAAGGAAGAGGGTTGGATTTGAGTGGAAAATTGGGATCTTTTTGTGTCTCAAAGTGGTCATTCCTCAAAAGTTGAATTTGTTCTCTGATAGAAATCGTCTTTTTTTTATGTTGTTGGAAGAATTGGAAAAGTGAAGTTCCTGACGGACAAATCTCATATTATAAATTTGTCAACCTTAGTTCTAAAGCTTTGATTAGTCCTGCATGGTGAGACGATGTCTGCTCCACCTTTTTCTTAATTGTTTCCACATTGCTCATCATTTTATTTTGTGTATGAGACACGTTCTTAATAGTGTTGCCGATGTTGTTCAGCACTTTGTTTTGGCAGATGGAATTTTCTGATTGCCAGTTCATTATTGCTTTAATGTCACTTGTAGGGGGTTTTATCCAGCAGGTAGCACTATGTTCTTCTTGGGAATTTTTAGAGCATGCTAATACCCTCTTTTTCAAAAGGTTAAACTGAAGGAAAATCTTGGGTATGACTAGAGCATGAAGGACTTAGCATGAATATCTGTGGTTATATGGAATTTAGGGTTGACGGAGTTTTAGGTTCAGGTGGATTTTTGAACTTTGGGGTATTAGCTGATATTGGTTTGGATTTGGGTGTGGTTTCACTATCTTCCCAGCTTGGATTTAATTTTTTTTTTTGGTAACTTTGGCTATTCCTGGGATTTGTAGCTGACAAGAAATTGATATTTACCTGGACAGATTAATGAGCCAATTGAAGGATCTTTATTTTTGTATTTGGCTCGACATTGTTTTTCAGCGGTTTTCCCCTTTCTCTTGGATTTTTGTTTGGTTTCATTGAGGCCGAATATATCCCAATGTCGCTGCTGGTGTTCATCATTCTCTCTAATTGCATCTTCCAAACAGTCTTGGCAGTCGCAACCAAGATCCTATCGGCAGTCCAGTGAAGGGGCATTTGAACCACCAAACTTGTTTACCCTGTTTGTCAAAGTGTTGGAACCAGTCATGTCTTTGCATGATGCTTTGTATGTTCCATAAGAACTCTCCGTCAGGTTCAGGGTATGTATCTGTTGTATCTTTGGGTTGAATCATTTGGCAAGAGAAGATGGTTTTATTGGGTTTTTTTTTAGATTGGAATGGTCAAAGCTTATGGAAACGGTTTTGTCATTTCTTTTGGTAAAAGTTTGCTCACCATATTGTAGAGATTCTTTTGGTTACCTTAGCTTTTCGTAATTTGTGATCCAGGAATCATGAAGAATTTAACAAGTTCATCTCTGGAAATTTATTTGGGTATTTGGGTGCACATGGTATTTCCTTCGGTAGCATTAATATTTAACAGCAAAGCATTTTCTCCTCTAGGAAGGCAAAGATCCATGGCATGATTTTGGACTCGCCAAGCCATTTGGTGATGAAGAGTGGCTTGGATGGAATCTTTAGCTTGTGCGGCTCCTTGGATTTGGACTTGTATTTTTAGTTCTTCGGTCAAGTATGGGTCATAAAAAGACATGTTAAATTTGGAAAGAAAGTTATGAAGACAGTCCCAACATTCAATGTAACTTCTGCAGTACCTAAATTCGCATTTTGGTATTCCAAGTATCTTGTATCTAGAAGAGAAAGTCGAGCTACAACAGGTTGACCTTTTCTTCCATGATAAGTCAGAGCAATTCGGATAGCACCAAAATGGATATGGGTAAAACCATGATCTCTACATTGTCTGGAAAAATCATCTGGGATTTGAAGGGTGATAAATTGTTCCTCTCGAGTGGAAAGAATAGGATGCTGGTCAAGTTTTGAGGCAGCAACATATTCTTTGACTCTTTTTGGTTTTGTGTTGGACTAAGGAACGAATTTAGATCCAGGGTGCAAATGATTTTTTGGCAAATGCTGAGTAAGGGTTTATGAGGGGTAGTTCATTGGAGGATACTTTTTGTTCGTCGGGTAGGATATTTACTTCATAAAGGTAATCATATTTTTTGGACAAGGTCTTATATAGAGTAGGGACATATTCATTTTTGTAAGCGAAGAAGATGATGGAAATGACTCAGACATATTTAGTAAATTGTTCCTCCTTCCGAAAGAATGGGTTGGCTCTGATATCACAGTATAAAGAATAGAGCAAGAGACTCCAAGAAAGAATACTAAATTATATGTACGAAAATTTCCCTACAAAAGGGCTGGCTTCAACAACCAGTAAGGGACGGCTTTTCAAGCTACACAAATAGATAATTTGCTTATAGTCACAAAACTTTTCCTACAAAGGGGCTGGCTTTAACAACTAATAAGGTACAGCTTGCCAAGCTACACAACTCCAAAAACTTTTGCTATAACCAACTTTAGCTGTTCATAACTCGGAAAACTTTCGTACTACAATAAGTTTACTTTCTAAGAGTATTCTTACTCTATTTTCATACATGGACCGGCCTTTCCATCCATTCGAAAGAAAAAACAAGAGAAAAATTTAGAAAGCACTCATATGCAATATATCACAAAAGATTTACAAAGGTTACAAGATGATCTTACAACTACTAAAAGGTCTTCTTTATATAGTACTAGAAGGCTATTCCAAGACAAACTTATATTATAAAATAAGCCTATCTTACATAGCAAACTTATCTACAAGTGGGTCCCTCTTGGCATGCGAAGGACTTTAGGCAAAACAGCTAAAAGCTCCTGAAAACATGTGAAAGCGGTAAAATATACATGGTATAGAACGTTGAAGTATGAGGTAGCATGTGATGCCATGTGAAAGTAGGGTGTTTCATGTGACAAAGCATGTGGAAGCATGTGAAAATAAGTGGAAGTAGGGCCCGGATAGTATGGAAAGATGTAAAATTTGTCTTGGCATTGGTAGATGATTTTTGAGGGTCTTTTGGTAAGTAATGTAGGATTATGGTGGGATTAGCAGGGATTTAGATAATTATCCTTCATTGATTCTAGGGTTGTCCTCTAGGCATCTTTTCAAAGACCTTGTATAGTAACGCCTGGAGCTTGACGGTTATTTTTCGCTGTGCTCTTTTTCTTTGGGATAGGGAAATGTAATCCACAACCTTAATCTGGAAATGTCGTGAGTAATCTTTTCTCGGATGACTTCGTATGGGGTTTGATATTCTTTTGCTGCTTCCCGGACTCTTTCTCTATGAGAATGATTGTTGGTATAATTCCAGCTTGCCCAAACTTTTTTCCATATTTCTCTCGATATGCACTTGCTTTGCTGGAAAGGGATTCTTTGTGCCTTGCTATATTCTTCCTCTATTGATAAAATGGACATGGGAAATTTCCACTAGAATGATGCCTCTACTTGCGCTGGACTTCTTCATTAATAATATTTACTAGCATATGGAACATGAATACCTTTGCTGTTTAGGAATTTTTGAAACATTTTATCCAATATTTTCTAGGTTTGAACCACAGTAAAAATACTTTAAGAGCTAGTTCAATGTTATCAAAATCCTTGAAGACGTTGCATTTGAATTCCATGAAAATATAATACTGATGGTATAGGTACCAGAAAAACCATAATAGTTCCTGTGGAAAATCCTTGGCTAGCTATGAATTTATGGCAGAATGGATTTTCTGGGTTGACTCCATAAGGCTTAAGAATAGATCCTCCATATTGTTGCAAAACTTGGAGCTCATAATAAGTTCTTCTTTCAATAATAATTAATGGATCAAAAGGATCCATGAGGTTGAACAACTCTAGTAGATAATCCATTGGTTTCAATGAGCTTGTTACGGGTATATTTAAAAACATGAAGATGTGGGTGATTAGATTTTTCTTTGACATCATCTTCACTGGGTAAAACCTCTGTGAGAATTCTTTCGGTCGGGACAGAAAATCTGTGAGAATATTATCCTTTCCTTTCAGATGCTTGACTTGAAATCTGTATGGAGAGAACCATTGAGCCCATCTGAGAATCTGAGGATTGGGAATAATTTTTACATTTATCTGGATCATCTTCGGGAAGGCTTTCATATCCATCTCTATCAGAAATTCTATATGAATTAGGAAAAAATTAAATTTCTTGATCCCGTTCTTTACTGCAAGAATTTCCTTGAAAGTGGAGTGATAATGTTGCTTGGCATCTTTGAACTTTTCGCTGGCATATCTGCATATTTTTCTCTGGCCTTCTTTTTCTTCAAATAGGATGGCACTCCAATATTTATTGTTGGCATCAGTTTGCGGTATCTTCTTGCCTTCTGAAGGGATGTAGAGGGACTTGACATTTTTAGATATCTCCTTTATTTCTCTGACTGCTTCATCTTGTTTCTTTCCCCATAATGGAGTATTTTTTTCTTGAGCATCTCCGTGAGCGGAGAAATGTATGTAAAGATATTTGGAATGAAATCTCTTACATAATTTACTACACCCAAGAACTGTTGGATCGGATCTATTTTGTTGTGAGGCTGGTATTTAAAAATTTGAGTAGTTCTTCACATATATATGGTCCTGGACTGTATGCACCTTGGGCAAAATGCATTCCAAGAAAATAAATCTCCTTTTGAGCATGAACCATCTTTTTTGTTGAAAGTATGATCCCATACTTTGTTGTCAATGTCTCAAATTGACGAAGCAAGTTGACATGTTCCTATAATGTATCACTAAATAACAACATGTCATCAATGTAAACTAAAGAGGTATGGAGGATGGGTTAGAATATTTTTATCATGGCTTTTTGGAATAAGGAGAGTGTAGTTTTTAATCCGAAGGGCATGACTTTCTATTAGAAGTGATGATCGGGAATGCAAAATCCCGTTTTGGGTCTTTCTTCAGGGTGCATTCCCAATTGCCAAAATCCAGACTTAAGATCAAATTTGGAAAAATATTTGGCCTTGGCTAAGTGGGAGAAAAGAGTGAACTTATTTGGGATTGGAAATTTATCATCTTGGAGGAAGTGATTAAATGGCTGGTAGTTAATAACTAACCTGAGTTTTTCTCTTGTCTGCTCAGTTCTTTTGTTGACATAAAATGCTTCGCATGCCCATTATGAAGGTGGCAAGCTTTTTTATGATAATGATCTATTCAGCGTATCTTTCTTCTTCCTCCGCCATCTATTCTCTTCCTCCACCATCCCCAAAATATAATTTTGATAATTATCGAAAAATTATCAAAATAGTGATGACACTGTTAGAAAGTTCGAAATTTTTTTACCAATTAAATACGATGAAGAATATAAAGGGTAGACTGGAGGAGAAGGGGGTAAAAGAATCCGGTCCCTCCCTCTAGAATCTGGGAGAGGAGGAGAGGAAGGGAAGATTTGTTTAAGAATAATTTTTATCTTTTTCTCTTTTCTATTCTTTTCATCTGTATTACTTCGAATTTTATATTTTAATCAAAATTATTATGTTTACTCGCTTTTAAAAGCGTGCACTCACTTTAGCTCACTCGACAAATAAGTGTCATGTAAATTTGGTTAATGGTCATTTGAGTTTGAAACTGTAATGCCCCTAAATTTTTGCTAGATATTATATCCTCACTGTCACGAGCCGGAATTTCTACCCTCGGGATCATGATGGCGCCTAATATTTTATTTGCTAGAAAAACCAAAGTTATAGTATTTATTCATTTTTAACCGTAAAAATTAAATAATAATGAAGAAATTGAAATAGCTGAAATAAATCTGAAGTAAAGAGCAGAAAATACAACAACGGAAATCTCTAATACAACCCAAATCTGGTGTCACAAGTGCACGAGCTACTAGAATACTACAGATAAAGGTCTGAATAAAAGTAAAGTTGTCTGAAAGAAAAATATAAAGCTAAGATAAAGTGGCAGGGGACTTCAGAGCTGTAAACGTCGAGCAGTTGTACCTCAAGTCTCTACATTAATAGCCAATCCGAGTACGCTACTGACCACCGTTGGTAGATTCAAAATCTGCACAAGAAGTGCAGAGTGTAGTATGAGTACAACCGACCCTATTTACTCTGTAAATGCCAAGCCTAACCTCGACGAAGTAGTGACGAGACTAAGGCGGATCACTTACACAACAACCAATACATAGTATAAAATAAAGACATGAAAGGAAAAAATAAAAAAAAAATAAGGCAGTTAACTTAAGAAAAATAGCTCAGTCCTCAAAGAAAACCAGTGAATGCTAGAAATACCAATCCTTTGAGTCTCGTATGAAATAAGTGAAGCCAACACAACAAAATAAGCAATAGAAAGTTAGAAACACATAAACTGTTGTGGTACGCAACCCGATCCCACCGTATAACACCATCCTCCCTTATTCCATTATATAGATATCAATAATAATAAGTAAATATATATGTTGTGGAGCACAACCCGATTCCACCATATCAATCAGAAACAATATCATAATTTATATTTATTTCACCGTATCAATCCGTCCTTATTTCAGATTTTGCGGCACGCAATCCGATCCCATCATATCAGTATAAATTTACCATTATTTTACGATATTAATCCACCCTTATTTCATTTGTTCTGGTGCACAACTCGATCCCACCATATCAATATAAATAAATCAATTAGTGCAATAAAATTAATAACTCGAATCACAAGAGTCTCTACGATTAACGAATATAAAGTTGAACCAGAAAGGAAATCTCATCCCAAATTGAGGGTTCACCATAATTAATATTAAAGGGTAAGACAAGTCTAGTAAATGACAATTAAAATGTGCAAGTAAGTCAATTAAGGCAAGTATCAGTCAATCAAGGAAGTATGAGAGAACTTACATTTTTAACACTAGCATAAGAAATGGCAAGTAGCAAGCAAAGGAATGACATGGAAGGAAATAATTAATGAAATATGGAAAAACAAAGAAACAAATACTTTGGTGACGTATATATACTCGTCACCTCGCCTATACGCCACTACACATGAATTTTGCATAACACATAGCTCAAGGGTTCCTAATTTTCTCAAATCAAGGTTAAACCCGATACTTACTTCCGTAATTAATTCAAAGTTCAACCACGGCCTTTCGTTTCGAACAAACCTCCAACCAACCAAATCTAACAAATTATTTACCAAACAATTCAAAATAATCTGTAGAAAGTACTCGCGAATAAAAGGGATTCAATTTCAAAAAAGTTATCCCCCAGACCCGCTTGGTCAAAACTCAAAATTTGGACCAAAATCCAATTACACATTCAACCCCGAGCTCGGATATGCAATTTTCTTCGAAATCACACCTCAATTCAAGTTCTAAATTTTAATTTTACAAAAATTCCTAATTCTACCCAAATTTTCAATTTTTACCAGGAAACCCTAGATTTAAAGTTAAAATCTTATGAAATGTAGTGGGTAATTAAAAGAAAGTAGATTAAGGTTACTTAATTAGGAAAAATAGATCTTCGAAAAATTGCCTCTAGGGTATTTAGGTTTGAGAATTTGAAACAATGGGCTAAAATCCCGTATATCTCAATTTTTTACTAGTATCGGATGTCGCAATTGCGATCCGGGGTTCTGAACTGTGAACCCCGCAAATGCGAGGCATACTTAACAAATGCGAAGAAGTTCCATCTCTGCTATCATCGCATTTGCAATGATTCGTTCGCAAATGCGAACTATGGTTCTTCGCAAAAATGACTTTTTTATCGCAAATGTGATCTTACATAACCCACCCCTCTTCGAAAATGCAAAGATTTTTTTCACAATGGCGGTCATGACCGGAATTTGGATCTTCGCAAATGCAAACACTGACCTCACAATTTCAAGGTTAGAGACCTACACCAGAACAAATTTCCCACCAACTATGTTCTAAGTCCAAACTAACTCTGTAACTTATCCGAAACTCACCCGAGCCCTCGGGACTCTAAACCAAACATACACACAAGTTAAAAAATATCATATGAACTCGCTCGCATGATCAAAATATCAAAAGAACACCTAGACCTACGAATTAGACACCAAAATGAATGAGATTTTCAATAAAGCTCAAGACTTTTATTTTAACAACCGGACGTCCGAATCACGTCAATTCAACTCTGTTTTGCACAAAATTTTACAGACAAGTTATAAATACAGTAATGAACCTATACCATATTTCGGAACAAAAATCCAGACCCAGCCGCAATAAATTCAAACTTCAGTCAAATTTATAAATTCCTTAAACCTTTAAATTTTAAAATTTCAACAAATTGCGATAACTCAAAATTTTGCGATTGATCTCATATATTTAGTTAGAGCTTGTGACTGTGTACCACATAGTTTTGGGATATTATGTTGAATATTTTCCATTTTGGCATGCATTACTATTATTTACGCTTTTATGTTAAACACCATTTTCATTATTCATGCTTTAAATATTTTATATAATGTTGAGTAACCGGCTTAACTAGTTTGGAGACTAGGTGACATCACGACTCCTAAGGAGGGAGTTTGGGTCATGGAAAGTTAGTATCAAAGCTCTAGATTCATAGGTCCTACGAGTCACAAACGGGTTTAATATAGTCTTGCATATCGATAGGAGACATTCGTACTTATCTTTAAGTGGTTACAGAAGTATTAGGAAATTTTACTTCTTTCATTCCTTTTTATGCGGATTAATTGATTTTTGAGCTTGAGATTTTATTTATCTATTCTCTCACAGATGGTGCGGACATGTACTAGCGGATATTATGAGCAGACATTCGCGCCCCCTACTACATCTGTAAGAGGCCAGAGTTAAGGTAGAGGCCAAAGAGGGGCATGTGGAAACTAAAGCTAGAGCACCTGCCAGAGCAGCAACCGAGGAGCCACCAACAGCTCCGTTGGGGAGCAGACACCTGAGATTCCTACTACTACCCCTAGACTTCATGTGACTTTGGGATAATTCTTAATCATGTTTGGTACCTTGGCTCATGTGGGATTGATCCCAGTTGCACCAGCTTCTTAGGTTGGGAGAGGAGCACAGACACCCGATGTTCGTACTCCAGAGAACCAAGTACATGTTGATTAGGTTTTGAATGTTATGCCAGCATAACCCATTATCTCGGTTCAGCCTGAGGTCAGTCCAAAAGAAACATAGGACGAGTAGAGGAGACTTGATAGGTTCAAGAAATAAGATTCTCCTACTTTCAGCGGAGCATAGTATAAGGATGCATAAGTTATCCTGGACCATCATTATCATATTCTATGCACCATGGGCATTGTGGAGCTGAGCACAATCTCCTTTACCATATTTTAGCTGATGGGGTCGGCATATAGTTAGTGGAATGCTTATGAAGAGGGTAGGCCAGTTGGTATATTGCCACTCACTTAGGGAACTATGACGATATCAGAGTATTCTATGAGGTTTAGTGAGTTATACTATACGTTGGCTTTGGTTTGTATAGTTAGAAATTGAGTCCACCAATTTATCATGAGGCTCAGTTATGGTCTCAGATTCATGATGGCATGGGAGCTGGAGACTGATACTCTATTCCTGTAGGTTGTGGAGATTGCTAAGAGCTTAGAACGTATTCGTGGTCTAGAGATTGAGGATAGGGAGGCGAAGAGGCCTCGTGGTTCTAGAGGATTTGAGGGCTCCTACTCTCTGGGGGAAAGGTCCATCATAGCAGAGGCTTTATCAGTCGACCAATTCAATGTTCATTGTAGGCCACTCAATGGCCTAACTATTCAGGAATATCACAGTTTCAGTAGCTACACCTGCTGAGAGGTTGTTTCGATTATGGTGATACTATGCACATTATGAGGGATCACCATAGGCTTAGGAAGGGTGAACCTCCACAAGGTACACAGGCCACGGTTGGTGCTTCAATTGCTACTCCACCTGCACAACAGCCAGGGTTGGAGGACCAAAGGGTAAAGGTCATCTAGAGGAGGAGGCCAAGACCATTTTTACGCATTTCTAGGTAGTATTGAGGCTATTGCTTCAGATATTATCATCACCAGGAATTGTTCTGGTCTTTCATAGAGATGCATCAGTTTTATTAGATTTGGGTTCCATGTATTCGTATGTTTCATCTTACTTTGCTTTATATTTGGATATATCTCATGATTCTTTGAGTGCACATGTTTATGTGTCTACATTTGTTAGGGATTCTATTGTGGTAGACCGTATCTATAGGTCGCGTTTGGTCACTATATAGAGTTTTGAGACCACAGTTGAACTTTTGCTACTCAATATGGTGGACTTTGATTTAATTTTGGACATGGATTGGTTGTCGCCCTATCATACTATTCAGGATTGTCACGCCAAGATTCTGACACTTTTTATGTGAGGGCTACTGAGATTGGAGTGAAAAGGTATATTGTATTATGCTCCTTGTATGGTGGTATTTTTCCTGAAGTCACATCGAATGGTTGGGAATGGGTTCTTAGAATATTTAGCATTTGTGAGGAATATCACTACTTATACAGCTGTCATTGAGTCAGTTCTAGTAGTGAGAGATTTTCCAGATATATTTCCAATAGATGTATTAGGCATGTTGCCCGATAGGGATAACGATTTTGGTATCGACTTATTACTAGGCACTCAGCCCATCTCTATTCCACCATATTACATGGCTCCATTATAATTGAAGGAATTAAAAGAACAACTTTAGGAGTTGCTTTGATAGGGGTTTCATCCGACTGAGTGTCTCGCTTTGGGGTGCTCTCCTTCTAATTGTGAATAAGAAAGATGGCTCTATGAGGATGTGTATTGATAAGAGGCAGCTGAACAAGGTTACAATCAAGAACAAGTACTGACTACCGCATATTGATAATTTGTTTGGCCAAAGCCAGGTTTCTCAATTATTCTCAAATATTAATCTGCGATCGGGGTACCATCAGTTGAAGATCTGAGATTCAGATATTTCAAAGACGGCTTTCAGGATTTGTTATGGTCACTATGAGTTTTTGGTGATGTCATTTGGCCTAACCAATGCCCCAACTGCCTTTATGCACTTAATGAACAGTGTATTCCAGTTGTATCTTGATTCATTCATCATCATGTTCATTAACGACATATTGGTATATTCTCGTAGTTGAGAGGATCATGAGCAGTACTTGCGGATCGTGGTCCATACCTTGAGGGAGAATAAGTTATATGACCAATTCTCCAAGTATGATTTTTGGCTTGTTTCAATGGCATTTTTGGGCCATGTGTTGTCTTGGGAGGGGATTAAGTTGGATCCAAAGAGGGTGGAGGCATTTCAGATTAGGCCCAAATCTTCTTCTGCTACTGTGATTCGGAGTTTTCTAGGAGGGTATTATCGTCATTTTATGGAGGGGTTTTCATCCATCGTAGCTCCTTTCACTAAATTAACCAAGAAGGGTGATCCATTCAGCTGGTCTAATGAGTGTGAGGAGAGCTTTCAGAAGCTTAAGACTACCTTGACCGCAGCCCCAGTTCTGGTTTTGCCTTCAGTATCGGGTTCTTATATTATTTATTATGATGCTTCACGTATTGGAATTGGATATGTATTGATGCAGAAGGATAGTGTGATTACTTATACTTCACTTCAGTTGAAGCCACATGATAAAAACTATCTAGTATATGATTTAGAGTTGGCATCCATTGCTCACGCGCTGAAGATTTGGAGGCACTATCTCTACGATGTGTCTTGTGAGGTATTCACATATCACAAGAGTCTACAATACTTATTTAAGCAAAAGGATATGAACTTGAGGCAAGGGAGGTGGTTAGAGCTATTAAAGGACAGTGATATCACCATTCTTTATCATCCTATGAAGGCCAGTATTGTGGCTGATGCTTTGAGTAGGAAGACTGAGAGCATGGATAGTCTTGCTTATATTCTAGTTGTGGATAGATCATTAGCTTTGGATGTTTAGGCTTTGGCCCATAATTTTGTGAGGTTGGACGTTTCCCAGCCTAGCCGGGTTCTTGCTTGTGTGTTTTCGCAGTCTTCTTTGTTTGAGGGCATCAAAGCGCGCCAGTATGATGATCCCCGCTTGCATGTCCTGAAGTACACGATGCAACACGGTGATACGAAGGAGGTTACTATTGATGATGATGGGGTGTTGTGGAACTTGGCATTTTTATTTTGTAGTACTGTGGCACTTGGCATTTTTATATTGTGGAACTTGGCATTTTTATTTTGTGGTACCGTGGTACTTTTGGACATGTTAAGTGGATTGATTGGGGGTGTCAGCATAAGGTTTTGATATGCAAATTTATTTGTCTATGTTTGTGCGCGTTGGGAAAAATAAGGGTGGCGTTATCTCGGGTTTCCCACGTGTCTAGATGCACATGTGACAAAATAAGAGTGGCATATCACTTTATGTGCATATGCTACGTAATAAGGGTTTTGATAATATTATATGATATTTGGGGTGTTCTCATTGTTGTTGTGGTTGTGTTGAGACATGACTGCTATTCTTATTTCAAATTTGTTCTAAAAGTCTCCATTTGCACTTGCATGAAATAAGTGGTTGCATGCCTTACCTTGATTTGATGTTTTTTGATCAAAGATGGGATTTAAAACACAGTGTTGTTGATATATGTTCTAAAGGAGTTATATTATTGTTTTCAGTTACATTCCATTATCAATTTTCTGCGACATATTCATTGCATAGGTTATTTCTCTAGTGGATATCACTCGACTTGAACCTCGTCACTACTCCACCAAGATTAGTTTTGATATTTATTGGGTATCGATTGTGATATATTCATATTACGCTTCTGCACATCTTTTTGTGCAGACTCAGGTACTTCGGACCGAGGTGATCTGTAGTGAGGCATTGCACACACCCGAGACTTCAAGGTTCCCTGCATGATCCAATCGCAGGCATCAGAGTCACCCTCTTGTTTAGTTTCTACTGTTTATGTATTTCTGACAGTTCTGTATTTGAAAATGATCTTGTGTATTCAGTTAGAGCTTGTGACTCTGTACCACCTAGTTCTGGGGTATATGTTGAGTATTTGTCATTTTGTCTTGTATTACTTTTATTTCCACTTTTATGTTAAACATCATTTTCGTTATTTCGTACTTTAAATATTTTAAATAATATTGAGTGAACGGCTTACCAAGTTTGGAGACTAGGTACTATCACGACTCCTAAGGAGGAATTTTTTATCGTGACAATTATTTTGATCCTTTGGAATAACTCAATAAATTTAGTAGATCATTTTAGGAAGCACTAATGATTATAAATCGAACCTATCCAATTTTTACAGTACGACGGTTAGTTGTTCATGACCTAGATATACCTATCGTCATTTTTTTCTAGATTAGTGTCAGCAATGAAGTTCATCCAATGATAAAATTAATATTAACTATAGATATACAACACAAGCAAAATGAAACAGATAAAGTATTAAATTGAATCGTATTAGTCCAATAGAAAAAATATAGAGTTGAACAACCGTACATGCATCTTTGTGCATACGAATCTACAAGAAAATTAACCTCATCCCAGCATCGCATTTTTTTTGGTCTGAATTGCGGAGTAAATGGGATTTTAAGTGTAATATTTTATTAGTTAATTTTTCAGGACCTTGGCTTGTCACATGAGTGACAATTTCATTTTTAGCAATTCATGAAGTAATATAGTGACAAGAGTAAAGTCATAAAAAAGTAGTCTTTCTAGAAGGTGCAACTAGATGACATCACCTTACTCCGGCTTATCATCGACAATTCGTTCAAGGTTCCAAACTCAATGATAGCAACTAAACACAATATGGTGTTATCCTTCATTTAGGATATAGTCTACGAGACTTACAGGGTATACGTCAAAGGTACTTAGCCCGTTTGAACCTGCTATGTCATGTGGTAGGCATTGGATTTATAGGTGATGGTGCACGTGGCTATGATCAAATTCAGTTGGTGGGCATAGGCCCTTTCCGACGGTGTAGAAGTCCTTTTCGGATTGTTGGTTGTCATTCATTAGATTATTCTAGGGAATGTCCCGTAGATTTATATATCTAGACTTTTAGGAGAGGATCATAACATGCTAGTGAATTTGGATTTCAGATATGTAAACGATGATAGACAATAATTACGTATTTTAGTTGCTTATTACACTCTAATTTACTGTACTTTAATAGTGTTTGAGCTTTAATCGCTAGTATTTTGCTTTAAATATGTGTTTTATGCCTTGTAGGAGTTATTCCGAGCTATGTAGATATTATAGAATGAATTCAAATGATTTGGAGCTTTGAAGTCTGAGTAAAAGCCCAAGAAATTAAGCCGGGATCGTGTTCAGGGATCAATGGAAGATAGTTAAGAATGAAACGAAGAATCGAGTGGGCATGCGGCGCATTGTCTAGTAAACTTCCCCACAAGTACACCGCATGGCGTGTCGCCCCATGCAGCGTGCCTCAGCAAATTTTATAGAGACAGAGTCCTATTTCATGCAGGAAATGGTGTTTCGTCTGGGCCCGACCTTACTTGGTATAAATACATATAAAAATATTATTTTGAGGACTTTTGACATACTTTTGACCTAGGGAAAGCACAAAGTCGCTGTGAAGGCTGGATTTCATCTTTTCTTCTACCAAACGTAGTAAGTTTTATGTTTCTTTGTATGATTTGTTATTTTTCTACCATGTCTATGTGGAGCTAAAATTCACATTCTAGGGTTGTGGTTCTTTCATGATTATTATTATTCTAATACTGATTTTGAATTCTTAGTTTATCATACTGGTTTAATTATTCAATCATGCGCTTAATTATTTTATTGTTTGATCACCAATTAAATATTATCTAGAATTGAACTCGAAAGTGGAAATTCTCGATTGCATGTAGGATTGAGTAGATCAAGTTCTTGAACCTGCGCATTGCGGAACGGATTCGCTGTTAGGATAGACATCTACCTAATTGCCTTGCTTGGTTGATTTACAGTAATTACAAATGCGTTCTTGTTAGTTCTAATTCTATATACATATAGGCGTTAGGTTAGCATGAATAGGCGAGTATGAACTCGGTAGATTCTTATGAGCAATATTAACCCTGTTAACTAATAAACTAGATAAATTAGTTAGTCAATTCGATCAAAAAACACAATAGGAATGTTAGATATCTCATAGCCCTAGATCGTTTTTATTACATTGATAATATAAAAATTTACTCTTCCATTATTTAAAGTTTATTATTTTTATTTCTTTATTTAATTAGTTTAGAATCAAATATTTCTAGGTTTAATTGGTTTTAGATAATTAGGATAGTCTAATCTAACTAATAGTTAATCACAAGTACTCGTGGGTTAATAGTGCAACTGGATGACATCACTTACTTCGGATTATCAACGGTAGTCTACTAAAGGTTCCAAACTCAATGATAGTAACTAAACACGATAAAGTCTTATCCTTCATTTAGGGTATTGTCTACTAGACTTACAGGGCATACGTCAAAGGTACTTAGCTCGTTAGAACATCCCATGTCATGTGGCAGGCATTGAATTTATAGGTGATGGTGCACGTGGCTATGATCAAATTCAGTTTGTGAGCGTAGACTCTTTCTGGCTCGGATTTTTGGTTGTCATTCATTAGATTATTCTAGGGAATGCCCCGTAGATTTATATATCTAGACTTTTAGGAGAGGATCATAATATTCTGATGAATTTAGATTTTAGATATTTTAGATTTCATAAAATTAGTGTTTTTCTTGGGGAGGGGGAGGGGGAGGAGGGGGAGTGGGTGATTGGCATCCATTTTGTACTAAGTTGTAGAGTGAATCACATACTAACTAGCCGAAGCTCTAAACTAAACCTCCTACTCAGGAAATTTATAAATAAATCTTACGATAATAATCATCTAAAAAAATTGAATAACATTAATATTTAATTTTTTAGATGATTATTATCGTAAGATTTATTTATAAACTTCCTGAGTAGGAGGTTTAGTTTAGACCTTCGGCTAGTTAGTATGTGATTCACTCTACAGCTTAGTACAAAATGGATGCCAATCATCCACTCCCCCCTCCCATCCACCCCTCCCCAAAAAAAAAGTTTGGAGGCATGAGAAAAATACTAATTTTCAACAAGTTCAAATTCTTGAATGAATACTCGTAAAATTGGGGATCGGTAATACAATATCATGCAATTATAATTGTGTACTTGACTATTTAGTCTCTATTTTCCTCCTCTTCATTTACTTTTTACCCTTTTTTTCTTTTTGAAAGGGAGCCTTTGTGTAACCAGTAAAGTTACTGCCATGTGACCAGAAGGTCACGGGCAGGGGCGGAGCTACCCTTGTCCGAGGGGTGTCAACCGACACCCTGTCGCTGGAAAATAACATCGTGTAGATAGATATTTTTTTAAAAAAATTGAATATATACTAGGGGTTGACAACCCTTGACACAAGGTAAATTCCCAGTGTGATGGTCAAGAGATGTCAAAAGTTATTGAGGGTCGCAAGTTTCATTCCCGATTGTAGCATAATTTCTTTTGATTTTGACACCCCTTTGTATAAATTCTGGCTCCGTCATTGGTCATGGGTTCAAACCGTGGAAACAGCTTCTTGCAGAAATGCAAGACACGTTCACGTACAATAAACCCTTGTGATATGACCATTTTCCTAATCGCACATATAGCGAGAGCTTATTGCACCGGTGCCTTTTTTGCGGTTGATCCACAATGACATTGGCTTTCCTCAGATTCCCACTTTGTTTTAAATGTGCAATTTAGCTAGCTTCAGATATGCTCTTCACATTATAGAAAATAAAAAGAAGACAAAAACAAAACATAAAACATGTTAAGTGGTCCCTAATTAATAAAGTTTTTTTTCCTCTTACCCCTCCCCTACCTCCCCCCTCCCAACCACCTTGTACCTTCCGTCTTTACCACCTATGATAAGTAAGTAATCCATTTCCTTATAAATATTCCTCCATTTTGCTCCCAAACTCTTACCTCTTCTTCTTCTTCTTCTTCTTTTCTTTGATTTTTGCTATGTTCTCCTCCTTTCGTAATTTCAAGAGTGGAAATTGTTGCATGGGAATGAAGGAAGGAGCAATAAGAGCAGGAGAAGGATGAGTTAAAGAATATGCAGCTCTTAGGCAAGTCTGAAACTTGGCTTAATTCCATTTTCAATTTGACACACTCTTTTTCTTTGTCCTCATGTCATTCCTTTTTTCCTTCACAATTTATAAGCTTGCTTCTTTGGTTGTCACGAAAGGGGAAACAAGACAAGATAGAAGAAATATTAAAGGGTTCTACGAAAATGGTCTCTTGTATTCTTTGTTGTAACAAAGCAACCAAAGACTAAGAAATCTTCGGAAGGTTTTGTGTTTTCTTTTCTTTTCCATTTTTTCTGTATTGTGTTTTCTCAAGAGAAATATAGTATATTATTGGGTTCCTGTTTCCTTTTTCTTATTTGGTTTCCTCTTTAATATAAAGAGGGTAATTGATAACCATTAAACTTATGTACACCAATAATATATATATTATCAATTAGTGCAATTTAACTTGATACTAGAAAAAATGGACCTGTTTATTTGCTTTTACTGTTTCTTAAAATATTCTCACATTTCATTGTTATAATGTCTATTGCAAAAGATGCCATGTATATCACAATTTTGAGGATAAATAACAAGATGATTTTGTGAAATCCTATCTTGGAGAAAATTTGAGAAATAAGTAACATCTTAAATAATAATAAGAAAACTACTACAATAATAATAGGGAAATTAGTTGAATTTATTAATTATTGTAACTTACTGAGTTTGATGCATGTTAGTTGTACTAATAGTAATAATTATGAGCTACATATATGATGTTAGGTGTGGTGCATTTTCAAGTGTAGCAATAATTCCACTTAGGGCTAAAGCTTATATTTTAACTATAAAGTACAGGAGTTTGTTGACAATTATTTAGGGGCGGCTAAGGAATGTTCAAGTCTTAATTTACCTACCTTAAACTATATTCCCTGTCCAAAATAATTGAAATTTTAGCTGTTTTCACACAGGTTGAGAAATTCATATTTTTAACATTAATTAGCAATGAAACTAATCATATTAATCTTTACTATCTCTTTACGTAAACACTCCTAACATATACTCCAACACTATTTACTCCAAGGGCAATGTAGGAAAAAAATAATTAATTCATTCTTGAAATCTGAAAAAATCACTTATTTTGAACCAAAAAAAGAAGGCCAAAAAATTACTTACTTTGGACCGGAGGGAGTACTATTTTGTCTCAACCATGCATATACATAAATTTTTGTATAATATATTTTATATACTCCCTCCCGTTCACTTTAATTAATTTTTTTGGTTGCTTTCGCATATATTAGGAATTTACTTTTTAACACAATGAAATTAATTATATTAACTTTATTTGTTCGTTGGAACTATAACAACTACTCTTAGGCTCTTTACTCCAAAGGACAACTTTGGAAATAAGAAGTTAATGCATTCTTGATATCTGAAAAAATTAAATATTGTGGACTTGGACCGTATGAAATATTATTCATTTTGATAACTTCGTCAGCCGCAAGAAGTTAATAAGAATCTCATAATGCAGTTATAATTGGACACTAAGAATATTATTTATTCAGCATAAATAATCAATAATTAAAGAAAGTTGAAAATTCATATGAAAGATCAACTGTCACTGTGACTTTGTTTTGTCCAAAATCAGTTTGTCATTTCTGTGGTCTCAATGCAAGTTTATGAATCATATGAATACTTTAGTGGACTTTGCGCACCATGCCTTCTAAAGCAAGTTCGTTCAAACTTTTAGGAGATTTTGAATGCACCAATAACTTTTATCAGTCATGCCGACATATTGAAATTTAAACTGATTACCGTGCGAATGCTCTCTTCGGTCCACAATAAATGATTAATTTATTTTCCTATTTTGATTCAAAATAAGTCTTCATTTATATATCAAGAAAACATTCAAGTTGTTTTTCCAAAATTACACATATGTACATATTTCTAAAAAATCTTTTACTCCTCACATTAAATTATACTGCAATATTTAATTCAGATAGTTTAGTCACACTAATTATTTTTATCTAGAATTTAATATTTCCTTAATAGGTGTCTCCAAGATAAATTGATGGTTACTAATTGTGGACCGAAGTGAATACTAATCAAGAAATTGATGGTCACATATGAGACATTCATTAATTTTTTTCATAATCAAGAAAGCTTCGATTAATGGGGCCTAGTTCCGAATTCGATTGATCGTATGTCCTCTCTTCTACTCCCTCCCTCCCAAATTAACAGTTACTTCAGCTAAAAGGTTATTTCAAAAAAAAAAAACTACTTTAAGAATTTAAGATTGAATTTATTAATTGTTTTCAACTATACCCTTAATATTGAAGAAATAGTAGTTCTTTCTAATAGTATTCGAAGTACAAAATTACTTTAGATTTTTTATTTCGCGGTAAAATTAGATCACTAGATGATGAGAAATTTTTTAAAAATATTGCTTTAACATCAAAAGTTTCTTAAAACTATTATAAATATAGATGTAGGTTAAGTAGTTAGTAAGGGTATTTAAGTAAATGACTAATTAGTTATTTTAGTTGTTAATATTTAGTATATGTACAGAACAGAATATTTTCTTTTGTGGTTGTTCAAGTTCAACAGAGGAGTTACTTTCTCTCTCAACCTTCTCTATCTTTCTTCGACTGTGTTCATGGTAAGCATATCAATGGCTGCCTTTAACATGGTATCAGAGCGGGCGAAGAAGATCTGAGATTGCATGTTCATCAGGAAGTAGCAAAGGTTGAGGTTCAGTCAAAAGAAACCAAACAAAGTCTCAAAGCTTCTTTGATCCAAAAATGGTGGAGAACAAGATCGATCATACCCATCCTCTGTTCGTGCACCCATCTGATACTCCAGGATCAGTGCTGGTTCCAATCCAGCTCAAAGGATCTGAGAATTACGGCCTATGGCGGAGATCGATGAAGATTGCACTTCAAGCTAAACGAAAATTAGGGTTTGTTGATGGCAAGTATACCAAAGATGGATTTCCTGAAGCTTTGCATGAGGACTGGGAGACTTGTAATGCCATAGTTCTTTCGTGGATCATGAATACTGTGTCGCCGGACCTGCTCAGTGGGATTGTATATGCANATTCTGGGGTTTTTGTGTACAAAATGCAGTGTACTTGGTCAACCGGATACCATCCACAGCATTGGTAGGTAAATCACCTTTTGAGATGTTCTATGGTAGGCCACCCAAACTACAGCATCTGAGAGTTTTGGGGAGTCTTTGTTATGCCACAACTACAGATAGAGGTGATAAATTTAGAGCTAGAGCAGAACCTGCAGTCCATATGGGGTACTCTTCCACTCAAAAGGGTTATAGACTATATAGCCTTACTAACAAACATTTCTTTGTTAGCANAATTTTTCAGCTTCATAGAGAAATTGCAATTATATCCCAAGGTACTGATTCTGTATCCACATATTTTACAAAATTAAAGGAGTTATGGGGGGAATTTGATGCAATCGTGCCACCTCCAAATTCTGTGAAGGACTATGTTGATCTCTTAAATCAACAAAGGTTGCTTCAATTTTTGGGAGGTTTGAATGACTCATATAGTCAGGCAAGACGTCAAATTCTCATGAAATCTACAGAACCTAGTCTAAATCAGGCATATGCCATGGTTATTGAGGATGAGACCCAAAAGGGAACCACAGGGCAAGGCTCTGTAGGTCACAANCTGATGTAGATGATGCCTTTGTTGTTAATGATGTTGATTCAGAGGCTCCATCAACTCCCTCTGAGGCATCACCAATTCTTGAACATATGTTGCCAACTTCAACAGACCTGGTTCGGCTTCCTATTCCCACACCAACTTCTGCATCAGTATTTCCACCTCCAAATATAGATTCATTGAATGCTTCACCAGCTGAGGGACTCAGAAAGTATGCTAGGACTTCTAAGCCACCTGGATGGCTTAATGATTTTGTTCATGGGATGCCACAGGCAGGGCCTTCTATAGCATCAAGTTCCAGTTATCCAATATCAGCATACATGTCATATGCTTCCTTATCTTCTTCTTACTTCAACTCCATCTGTTCTTTTAATGCTATTATGGAACCTGCCAC
>MU667938.1:28410-76506 GCA_026770625.1 Nicotiana glauca
TATTATGAATATAGATGTAGGTTAAGTAGTTAGTAAGGGTATTTAAGTAAATGACTAATTAGTTATTTTAGTTGTTAATATTCAGTATATGTACAGAACAGAATATTTTCTTTTGTGGTTGTTCAAGTTCAACAGAGGAGTTACTTTCTCTCTCAACCTTCTCTATCTTTCTTCGACTGTGTTCATGGTAAGCATATCAATGGCTGCCTTTAACAAAAACATATGTAATAGTTAACTCTTATACGTTGGTTTTGCCTTAGTTTTTAAAATTAAAATAGTACAAGTAGAAAATAATACTCTAATCAATATATGCAATCAGATAAAAGAACTTGATTCTTTTTTGAATGTTTATATTGCATACAATAAAGTTAAAAATAATGTAATAGTCGCATCTATAGAAAGACATTGAGGAACATACCTTAGATCAATAATATCAAAGAGACGTTAAATGGATTAGCTATATTATCAATTGAAAAAGAGTTATTAAATAAAACTTAAACTAAAAAATTATAAATAACTTTGCATATCAAAAATTAGGAAATAGATGTTACATATATTTGAAGTTTTTCTTTAAAAAAATTAAGATCTTCCATCAAGGTTTAACTTTTGTTTACACCTAAAATTGGATAACACCAGAAAATTGACTTATAGCAACGGTTCAAAAACTATTGCAATAGGTATCAAAACCATTGCAATAGACATATTGAAACGGTTTTGGGACCATTCCGTTAGGTCGCGTGCCCATAGGTCTAATGCAACTGTTTGTTGCGACGGTTCTATGACCGTTTCAATAGATAATCGCAACAGTATGGTAAGCCTTGCTATAGTCAATTTTCTACAATGGTTACATTGTTAATTTGGACGGTTCAAAACTGTAGCTGCTATATCAATTTATGCAACGATTATATAGGCTATTGCAACGGCTCAAATTACATAGTGCAATAGTTATGAAAAGCTATTGCAACGGTTTATTCAAGCTGTTGTAACGATTGTATGGTCTACTGTGACTATTTATGAAGCCTATTGCAATAGTTTAATAAAGTGATAATATACCTTTTTATTTTATTGTAAAAAGTTATATGTCTATATAATAACATATTTCACTTAAATGTGTATACATATCGCAAAAGGAAACTGTCCATAAACAAAATCATAATCCAAAATGTTCAACTAGTAACATAATTAAGTTTGTTGAGTACTGAGAAAAAATTACAGCATAAAAGATTTCTAGAATATCTCATCAAACTAATGTATAATCAACAATCACATGATTCTAAATATCATCTTTATTGATTCCATGTGCACTTTCCTCATTTGATCAACCTACTGTCACGACCCAAAATCAACCCGGCTGTAATTGTGCCTATTATAAAACTAGGCCAGCCGACACAATCCCAAATCAAATCAATATTTCATAAAAAGACGTTTTAAGCTATTAATTAACAAAAATCCCATAACATGAGTCTAAATAAGTAATAAAGTAAATAAAGACCGAGCAGTGAGAAAATACATAAATTCACTTCATAACACCACAATAAGTATAGTATGTTTCCAAAACAGTATAGAAATCAAATCATCTCTTTAAAATCCAATTTCAGTAAAAATCCTTTGAAAAATATCTTTCTAACAGTTTCAACAAAGATTCAACGAAGTTTAGAGTAAAAATGATAAAAATCATAAATAGCCCCTCGGGCGAGACATGTATCATAAATCGCCCCTCGGGCATAGTATCAATCAGAACCAGCCCCACGGAAAACTTCTCAATCACTCGTAATCAGACCCTCGGGCACAACTTGAATCAAGAACAGGCCCTCTAGCAACATCATATCACTCATTCAGGGTACCCGCGCTCACTAGAGGTGTACAGACTCCGGAGGGTCAAGCCCTCGACCTCTCATATATCACAAAATAGTACAACATGCTGAGGCACAGCCCGACCCCATGATATCCTCACAACACATGCCATCAACCTTACTCAATTAGAAACCTCTCAAGCCACTTGGGCTAATAGTGAAACAGGTTGCTCAGCCCAAAATATAATTTTATATAACAACAACAACAACCCAGTATATTCCCACAAGTGGGGTCTTGAAAGGGTAATATGTATGCAGACCTTACCCCTACCCTGAAGGGCAGAGTAATTTTATATAACAAAAGGAGTAAATAAGACTGAGTTATGAAATCAGTAAAATATAGCATGATTGAGTTCAGATATCAAATCAAAACAGTGAGGAATAATAGTAAAAGCCCCTAAGGGTCCAAACAGCTTGGCACGAGGCCCAAATACGGTATTTAGCCCACAACATAGTGATATTGTATAAAATAAATAAATATCAAATAGTTTTCAGTCAAATATACAACGTAACAGTTTTTACGGGACGAACCAAGTCACAATTCCCAATGGTGCACGCCCCTCACACTCGCCACCTAGCGTGTGCGTGACCTCAAAGTAGTGAAACGATGTGAAATCCGGGGTTTTATACCCTCAGGACAATATTTACAGTCATTACTTACCTCAAATAGGACCAAACTCTAACCTGCAATGCCCTTGCCTCTCGACTCGGCCTCCAAATGCTCCGAATCTAACTGAAACGCCTTGATTCCCTCTTAAAATCACGGCTTGGAGCTCCAAAATTGCCTAAAATGGTGGAAGAATGATTGAAATTCGCGAAGGAGAACTTATATACTTTCTGTTACCTTCTACCCAGGACTTCCGCATCTGCGGTCCTAATTGCGCCACCGCTTCCGCGGTCCAACCAACTGCACCTGTCGTTTCCACTTAAACGACCAGGACCGCATTTGCGCCCCAATCACCGCACCTGCGGTGCCACTGATGCATCAAAATAACTACATATGTGGTTCTTCTCCTGATGCCAAAATGACATCAAAATACCAAATCACCCTCGGATTCAACCCTAAGGATTTCCAAACTTTCGAATTCCACAAATGATGCAAAAACCTATCAAACCTCATCCTAATGACCTGAAATTTTGCACACACATCAAAAATGGCACAACCGACCTACTCCATTTGTCAGAATTCCATTTTGACCCCGATATCAAGATTTCCACTTCCGACCAAAAAATGCCAAGTTTCCAAATTTGACAATTCAAGCCTAAATCTATCACGGACCTCCAAATTACATTCCAAACACACTCCTAAGTCCAAAATCACCTAACGAAGCTATCCGAACTATTAGAATTCACACCCGAGACCTTTTACACATAAGTCAACATCTGATTGACTTTTCCAACTTAAGCTTCCAAATAAGAGACTAAGTGTCTCATTCCACTCTAAGACCACTTCGAACACAACACAACCAATACGATATGATGAAATATAGCTGAACAACACATAAGGAAACGGAAATGGGGGAAACAGGGCTGTAACTCATGAAATGGCCGATCGGGTCGTTACATCCCCCCGCTCTTAAACAAATGTTCGTCCTCGAATGAGACGAGAAATATACCTGAAGTCTCAAACAGGTGTGGATATCTGCTTCGCATCTCCAGCTCGGTCTCCCAAGTAGCCTCCTCCACGGGCCGACCTCTCTACTACACTTTCACTGAAGTTATATCCTTTGACCTTAACTTTTGGACCTGCCGCTCCAAAATAGACACTAGCTCCATATCATAAGTCAAATCACCGTCTAATTGAACCATGCTGAAATCCAAAACATGAAACAGATCGCCAATATACTTTTGGAGCATAGAAACATGAAATACCGGATGCACACTCGACAAGATAGGTGGCAAATCCAACTCGTAAGCCACCTCTCAATCCTCTGAAGCACCTGCAAAGGCCCAATAAACCGAGGACTCAATTTACCCTTCTTCCAAAATCTCATAACACCCTTCATGGGTGAAACCTTCAGTAGAACCTTCTCCCCAACCATGTAATACATATCACAAATCTTCCTATCAGCATAACTCTTTTGTCTCGATTGCGTTGTACGAAGACGCTCCTGAATCACTTTCACCTTGTCTAAAGCATCATGCACCAAGTTTGTACCCAAAAGTCTAGCCTCACCCGGCTCAAACCAACCTACTGGAGATCTAAATCGTCTCCCAAATAAAGCCTCATATGAAGCCATCTGAATACTCGACTAATAAATGTTGTTATATGCAAAATCTACGAGCGGTATAAACTGATCCCATGAAACCCCAAAATCACTGACACAAGCGCGCAACATGTCCTCCAATCTCTGAATAGTGCGTTCGGACTGTCCGTCCGTGTGAGGGTGAAAAGTTGTTCTCAACTCATCTGGAGTACCTAACTCTCGCTGCACGGCTCTCCAAAACTGCGATGTAAACTGAGCATATCTATCTAAAATGATCGAAACTGGGACACCATGCAGGCGAACAATCTCTCGGATATAAATCTCAGCTAACCGCTCTGAAGAATAGGTAGTACATACAGGAATGAAGTGCACGAACTTGGTCAGCAGATCCACAATCACCCAAATAGCATCGAACTTCCTCAAAGTTTGTAGGAGTCCAACTACAAAATCCATGGTGATCCGCTCCCACTTCCACTCTGGAATATCCATCTGCTGAAGCAAGCCACCCGGTCTCTATTGCTCGTATTTCATCCATTGACAGTTGAGGCACCGAGCTACATATCCCACTATATCTTTCTTCATTTTTCTCATCCAGTAGTACTGTCTCAAATCCTGATACATCTTTGCGGCACCCCGGATGGATAGAATACCAGGGTTTCCTCCAGAATCAACTCCCGAAGCCCATCTATATTGGGCACACATATCCGGCCATGCATCCTTAATACCCCATCATCGCCAATAGTCACATCTTTGGCATCGTCGTGCTGAACTTTGTCCTTGAGGACAAGCAAATGAGGATCATCATATTGGCACTCTATGATGTAATCAAACAAACAAGACCGAGAAACCACACAAGCTAAGATCCGACTGGGCTCCGAAATATCCAACCTCACAAACTGATTGGCTAAGGATTGAACATCAACTGCAAGAGGTCTCTCCCCAAATAGGAATATATGCCAAACAGCCCATACTCGTCGTCTTCCTACTCAAGGCATCGGCCACTACATTGGCCTTCCTCGGATGGTACAAGATAGTGATATCATAGTCCTTTAGCAGCTCTAACCATATTCCCTTCCTCAAATTGAGATCCTTCTGCTTGAACAAGTGTTGGAGGCTACGATGATCAGTAAACACCTCAAAAGACACACCATAGAGATAATGCCTCCAAATTTTCAATGCATGAACAATGGTAGCCAACTCCAAATCGTGAACAGGGTAGTTTTTCTCATAGGGATTCAACTGACGAGAAGCATAAGCAATCACTCTACCCTCCTGCATCAACATATACCCAATACCAACTCTAGAAGCATAAGAATATATCGTATATAAACATAAAGTTGATGGCAAAACTAACACTGGAGTTGAGGTCAAGGTAGTCTTGAGCTTCAGGAACTCACCTCACACTCATCCGACCACCTGAAAGGAGCACACTTTTGAGTCAATTAGGTCAAGAGTGATGCAATAAATGAAAATCCCCGAACGAACCGACGATAATAGCTCGCAAACCCAAGAAAGTTGTGAATCTCTGTGACTGAGGACAGACTGGGCCAACTCTGAACCGCCTCTATCATTTTTGGATCAACCTGAGTACCCTCACTGGACACCACGTTCCCCAAGAAAGACACTAAACTGAGCCAAAACTTACACTTGAAGAACTTTGCATAAAGCTTCTCCTCTCTCAACCGCTGCAATACAACTCTCAAATATCAGCGTTCTCCTCCTGACTACGTGAGTACACCAGAATATCATCAATGAACATAATAACAAACAAATCGAGATAGGGCCGATACACGATGTTTATCAAATGCATGAACGTTGCTAGGGCATTGTTCATCCCAAAAGACATCACAAGGAACTCATAATGACCATATCGGGTCCTGAAAGTTGTCTTAAGAATATCTGAGTCCCTGATCTTCAACTAATGATACCCCAGCCTGAGATCAATCTTAGAGAACACCCTCGCTCTCTGAAGCTGGTCAAATAAATCATCAATACGAGGCAAAGGATACTTGTTCTTGATTGTGACTTTGTTCAATTTCCTGTAATCAATGCACATCCTTATCGTGCCATCCTTCTTCTTCATAAATAGAACATGCGCACCTCAAAATGACACACTAGGTCGAATAAACCCCTTATCAAGGAGTTCTTGGAGTTGTTCTTTCAACTCTTTCAACTCCGTAGGTGCCATACGATACGGTGGAATAGAAATGGGCTGAGTGCTCGCCACCAAATCAATACCAAAATCAATATCCCTGTCCAGTGGCATGCCTGGCAGGTCTGCAGGAAACACATCTGAAAAATATCTTACTATCAGGAATGAATCAATGGTAGAAGTCTATACACTGACACCCCTGATGTTCTAAACGTCAATACCACACAAGAGGGGTTTGATTTGTGTGGTACCCAATTTTCGCTCTAGAAGAACCTGGTTTGATATTTGTGAGGTTTCACAACCATGTGGCTTCTACTAGAAGATTCTCCCATTTGCTGAGGAATAGGATCATGAACATGTTCCTTTAAGGAATTTATTTCAATTCCTCTTTGACTAGTTCCCCCTGTCAGGTTTCCCTATAGGGAATCACTTGTTCTATCACTGTTCTTCCCGTTGGTGCCACCTTGACCTGAGCTGATGCTTCAGTCAAGTCTTTTATCAATCCAATGGCTTCATTTTCATGTTCCTGTCTCTCAAAAAGAATGTTAGTTTCACCAAATACTACATTCACACTTTCTTCTACACATAAAGTTCTTTTGTTAAACACTTTATATGCTTTTCTATGTGAAGAGTATCCCAAGAATACTCCCTCATCACTTTTGGGATCAAACTTACCTAGGGAGTCTTTTCCATTATTGTGCATATAGCACTTGCAACCAAATGCCCTAAGATGGGATATGTTTGGTTTTCTCCCTTTAAGTAACTCATAGGGAGTTTTCTCAACAATAGGTCTAGCCATGCATCTATTGATTATGTAGCATGCAGTGTTTAAAGCCTCTGCCCAGAAGCTGTGAGGTAATTTTCTAGAAAGTAGCATGTTTCTAGCCATATCCTCAAGAGTTCTGTTCTTTCTTTCAACTACTCTATTTTGCTTGGGGGGGGGGGTCCTACGGGCAGAGAAATTATGATCTATACCATTTTCATCACAGAATTCAGCAAACTTTGCATTTTTAAATTCAGTTCCATGATCAGACCTAATGGATGTAAGTTGATTTCCTAATTGTTTCTGAGTTTTTCTAACAAAAGCAGTAAACATTTCAAATGCTTCATCTTTAGATGTCAAAAATAACAACTAGGTAAATCTAGAATAATCATCAACAAGTACCATTACATATTTCTTTCCACATCTGCTCATGGTTCTCATTCGACCACAATGATCCATATGAACCAGTTCCAACGTCTTGGACGTACTTACCATTTTCTTGGATTTAAAGGATGACCTTACCTACTTCCCCCTTGCACATGCCTCACAAACTTTATCTTCCTTGAACTTGATGTTAGGTAATCCTATCACCAAGTCCTTGGAGACTAATTTGTTTAGCTGATTTAGACTAGCATGACCAAGTCTTTTGTGCCATATGAGAGGATCATTAACTAACACACTTAAGCAAGTGAGTTCATTTTCTTAAAGAGTGGACAAATCTACAATGTAAATATTATTAACTCTTTTTCCCTGCAAAACAATCTTGTGAGTGGTAAGGTTAATCACAAAGCATTTGGTGGAGGTAAAAGCCACAAGGTTACCTCTGTTACATAATTGTGACACACTTATTAAGCTATATTTCAAGCCATCTATCAGGTAGACATTCTCTATGGAATGAGAATCTATTTTGCCTACTTTACCAACCCCAATGATATCACCTTTCTTTCCATTACCAAAGGAGATATTACCTCCTTTTAAGTCCTCAAGTGAAAGGAACTGGTCCTTGTTCCCAATCATATGTTTTGAACAGCCACTATCCATATACCATATTTGGCATATCCCTTTCACTTGGACCTGCCAAAGGAAATCAGGGGTTAGTCTTAGGAACCCAAACTAGTTTGGGTCCCTTTCTATGGGCAAAAGGATGAATCAGATTCTTTCTTGCCTAACCAGGCAACTTGTGTTTTTCTTGGACAAAGGCTTTATTCTTTTGACTAGCCTTTTCTCTTGCATTGAATTCATTTTTGTAATGGCCAGTCCTACCACAGCGTGTGCAGATTTTATTCTCAGGAAGTGTGAGGTACTTGCTTTTAGGGTCCCATTTTGGTGCTTGAGTCCCATAGCCAAGTCCTCTCTTGTTGCTACTGTGATGCCCTTGCAACCAGGAGAGTGCATCAGAGGCTTTGTTCCATTTGCAAGTTCTGTCTAATTCATATTTCACCTTTCCTAGGTCTTCTTTTAGGACTTTAATTAGTTCATCCTTGTTATACAGTCCATCCTTCCTCTTTCCTAGGTTTTCTTCTAGAGTGAGATATGTGTGATCAGCTTTTTTCTTTCCAGTTCCTAGTTTCAATTTTAAATTTTCAGACCTCAGTCCTAGGACACTGTTGTCAAGTTCAACAACCTGGTTCTTCAACTCAGCATTTGTGTTATCACTCTCATTTGCCCTAGACTCTAGACATTTGCATTTTGCTTTTAGGATCACACATTCTTTAGACAAAACTTCCTTCTCATTGTTAATTATCTCAGACTCATACATGAAGTCTAGTAGTAGCTCAGCTAATTTTTATTTAGACAAAAATTTAATCTTGTCTTTGAGATGAAGAATACTTACCTCTTGTTCATCATCTGATTCTCTTATGGCCATCAATGCTTGTTATTCTTCAGCTTCATCCTCTGAGTCTTCATCTGAGGTTTCTCCCCAAGCAGCAACCATAGCCTTGGTTGAACCTTTGTTTCTTTTTGGTTGAACTTGTTCCTTCTTCCTGTTCCTTCATTCAGCTCTTTCGTTTTTCCACTCAATTTCCCATTGAGGGTAGTTCTTGATCATATGATCAGTCTTACCACACTTGTAGCAACCCTCATTGGTTTGTTTCTTAGAAGCTTTTGTTTTGTTTAAGGTTGTACCTCTTGAAGAACCCTTTCCTCTCATCAGGTACTTTTTGAAATCTCTAATGATCATAGCCACCTCATCATCTTCCAGATCTGATCCTTCAGCAATTCTAAGGGATAAGCTTCTTTCCTTCTTAGGTGTATCCATCTTCATGGTGTGCCTTCTTATTTCATAAGCAGTGAGGTTTCCAATCTGTTCATCCAGTATAAGAGTAGCAATATTCTTGGATTCCTGAATGGCAGTGATTTTGCTTTCCCATGTAACTGGCAGAACCCTTGTCAAAATTTTCTCAACCTTGTCTTCTTCAAGAATAACCCTTCCAAGAGACTTAAGTTCATTAGTCAATGTAGTGAACCTAGTATACATTTCTTGGATAGATTCACCTTCTTTCATATTGAAATTCTCATATTGAGAATACAGCAGTGTTCCTCTTGATCTATTCACTTGAGGTGTTCCTTCATGGGCCACTCTTAAAGTGTCCCTATCTCCTTAGCATTTGTACAGCTTTGGATTCTACTGTACTCATCTGGGCCTAGTCCACACACCAGTCATTTATTGGCCTTAGCATTTTTCTTCCACTTTCTCAGATCTTCAGCAGTACAGTCAGCCTTGTCTTTGGCACATCAACTCCTTCAGCATTCTTCTTTGTGGTTGCTAGGGGACCATTAGTGACTATGTCCCAAAGTTCATAGTCTTCCCCTATGATGTCATCTATCATCCTGTTCTTCTACCAAGAATAGTATTGACCATTGAAAAATGGAGGTCTAGCAGTGGATTGCCCTTCCCAGTTCCCAAGTGGTGCACTCATGTTGATCTTTTCCTAAGGTGTTAGCCTCTTCAAGGATAACCTGCTCTAATACCAATTGATGTTCTAAACGTCAATACCGCACAAGAGGGGAATAATTTATGTGGTACCCAATTTTTGCTCTAGAAGAACCTGGTTCTTCTAGGTGTACTTACTACTACAATTTGTCGAATTAAGAGTGCATAAAATAAAGAACACGAAAATTTTTAAGTGAAAAACACCTGGTTCAAAAGGTGAAAAAACCACGACCTACTACTCAGTAGGATTTTCCCAAACTTCTACTAAAATCACTGAGCCAAAATAACATTTACAAAACTCTTGTAAACCTAAGGATTAAACTCTAATCCCAGTATGGCATACAGCCTTAGCTGTTGCAACACCTTCAAGTTAACTCTAACTTGAATACTCAAAGTACCTAATACAATTGCTTCTATGAAAGCTGGAAAGGCACAACTTTAAAACACCTACTACAATTGAACTAGAATAAAAGAAAGACACAAGGAACTGGTTCTTCTATCTTGTTCAAGTAGCTTCAGGAATGCACACTTGAATCTCACATAAATTGCTTGTAAAATTACCTCACTCTTTTGCTCTCAATTTAGTTTAATTCTGCGTTTGTGCAATACTTGTAAAAGAGAACAATCATTGTTATTTAATGAGTTAGTAATTAGAGTTTGATTGAGACTCAATTGTTGATCCTTCATCGAATTTGAGTCCTGGCACAATACAAACTCCAACCCTTATCCTCGATCCTGATTAAGTTCTCTTCTCATAAGGAGACTTCATCTCCCCATCCTTTATGCAACCTTTTCGATCAATTCAGAAGATATTGCTACTTGATCCTTGAGACTTATCTTCTTCACGTGCATCTTATATGTATAAGTAGATAACCACTGTGTCTCACATGCTGGACATGGTCCATGACTGAGTTCATTTGTCAATCTTCAAAACTACATCTGAACTTGGGCCAACAACCCCATACGAAGGCCAAGTAAGAAAGATAACCCTTCTCAACCATCCGACGTTCCTTCAAAAATAAAATCACCCTGCTAGGAACAAAATCTGTTGAACCTCGCCACTTAGCCCGTGGCACACCCGACATGGCTAAAGATCCAAGATAGCATGACATGGAGATAACCAATCCATGCCCAATATCTTATCAAAATCCACCATATAAAGCAACAGAAGGTCTACTCGGGTCTTTAAACCCCCAATAGTCACAATACATGACCGATATAAACAATTCATAACAATAGTATCACCTACCGTAGTAGATACACGAACATATGAAACGAGAGACTCAAGAGGCGAATCTAAATAACAAGAAAAATATGATGACACATATGAATAAAGTGGAACCAGGATGAAATAATACAGAAGCATCTTTGTGGCAAACTGAGACAATACCTGTGATCACGACATCTGAAGCAATAGCATCAGGTCTGGCTGGGAGAGCATAGAAATGGGCCTGACCACCAACTGATCGACCTCCCCCTCTAGGGCGATCCCTCGCTGACTATCCTCCACCCCTAGCTGACTGGGTAGGTGGTGAAGTAATTGGTGCTGAAGTCGATGGCTGACTCCTCTACTGAGGCATAACCCCATGACGATGAGGACACAGACTCCACATATACCCTAACTCCCCACATACATAACAACCCCCTAGTGCTGGAGACGGGGACTGAAGGGAACCCCTAGTACCGATATGACTAGCAGAAGAACCTTACATGGAAGAGTCCTGAACTGATGGAGCACGGGACGAACTTTAGGTTGGAAGGGCGCTAAGTGATGAATGGCCCTGATGAGAATTGTGAGAACATGGCCCGATAATGCCCCATGATAAACTGGGTGGGATGACTGAGCATGTTTGAATGGACGGCCTCTCCCATGTTGAAACTGACCCCCAAGAGGAGCACCACTAAATCCTCCTTGATCACGAGGCCTCTTGGCCTCCCTTTCAATCCTCTACTGACCACGAACCATCTCAATCTGTTGATCTATATCAGCAACCTCATCAAATGTAGCACCAGACACCCTCTCTCTAGTCATCAGCAACTGAAGTTAAAATCTGATGCCATCTATGAAACTTTTGATCCTCTCTTGGTCTGTGGGAACCAACTAGACCGCATGACGAGCCAATTCGGAGAACCGCATCTCATACTAAGTAACAGACCTATCACCCTAACGAAGCTGCTCGAACTGCCTGCACAACTCCTCTCGATGAGAATTAGGTACAAACTTCTCCAGAAAGAGAACGGAGAACTGCTGTGATGAAAGGGGCATTGCGCGAACTGGCCCACGCCTCTCGTAAGCCTTCCACCAATTAAGTGCAGCCCCAGAGAACTGGAAAGTAGTGAATGAGACCCCACTGGTCTCCGTAATACCTGTGGTATGAAGCATCCTCTAACACTTATCCAAGAAACCATGTGCATCCTCACTATCAGCACCACTAAATGACGGAGGCTGGAGTCTACCAAACCTCTCCAATCTGCGTTGCTCGTCCTCTAGCATAACAGGAGTTACATAGTCCAGAGCAGCTGATGATAGGATATAATTGCGTATTATCATTTATTACACTCTAATTTACTGCACTTTAATTGAGTTTGTGCTTTAATCACTTGTGTCTTGCACTAATTGTGTAGTTTATACCTTGTAGGAGTGATTACTAGCTATGTAGTTGTTATGGAATGAATTCAAGTGATTTGGAGCTTTGAAATCTAAATAAAATCCCAAGGAATTAAGCCGGGATCGTATTCAGGGATCAACGGATGATAGAGCAGCAAAACGAAGAATCAAGTAGACATATTGCGTACTGTTTAGTAAAATACACATAACTTTTGTCTCAGATCTCCATTTGGCTACACAATAAATGGTTGCAAAGCTAACTCAAAGGCTACAAATTTCATGTTTTA
This sequence comes from Nicotiana glauca, assembly GCA_026770625.1. Classification (NCBI taxonomy): domain Eukaryota; kingdom Viridiplantae; phylum Streptophyta; class Magnoliopsida; order Solanales; family Solanaceae; genus Nicotiana; species Nicotiana glauca. The sequence continues at coordinate 41,216 of MU667938.1, forward strand.
CGTTTTTCTAAATTCCAAAATGGAATAGGGTGAAAAATGCGGTCGAAATCGTGACCGCAGACTTGATGCAGTACATAAGGAAAGTAGTGCGGTCGTACCGTGGCCGTGGACGTCCAGGATTGGAAACTTGTCTTTTTTCGCGTAGGATAAGGTATAATTGTTTGGACCCGACCCTATTTGGTATATATACATGAAAAATGGTATTTTGAGGGGAGGAGACCAATTTTTGACACAGATTCGAGCTAAGGAAGCAGAGACACAATAGGAGCAAGGAGGGGAATTCTTCTATGAGTTTTTCCTTCCTCTTCCTATCTTTCATTATTGGTTATGACTTTTTGGGTTGTAGTTTTACATACTATTATGAATATCTAGTTTGTTATCTAGGGTTTTGATGGAACCTTTTGTAGGATAAATTATTATTATATTTTTATATAATTAAGCTATAATATTTTCTCTATTTGTTCAACTATATTATTCTTGTGGTTGATTGAAGGGCCCTCAATTAGCTGTGCCTATTTAGTATATATTACTCGGGAGAGAGTACATATTTAGGTAGTTGTTGAACAACATCACTCCCAACGTATGTGAGGAATCAATATCCAAGGGTTTAAAGGTGGGATTAGGGATAACAAAACCTTGGGTGCGATCTAAGTGAGCTGTAATTAAAGCCAGCTAGCATAACTCGGGAGAGTATGTGCAGTAAATTATCGTAATTACTTGGGATAGAATTATAACACGCATAGCACTCATGATCGGTAGAGAATACTTAGGCGAAATTATAGAAGACATAGTGGGAAGGATTCCGACAATTGAGAAAATCATGACTCTAGACCTCCTTAATCTTTTCTCTAACCTGTAGTATCGTTAGTGTCAATTTATTATTTTAATTTGTTTGTTAGTTAGTTAAACACAAGAATCTTAATATCGATAAGTTAGGAATTGTTCGAGCTTGTATTCTTGGTGATAGTGAACAATTGTAGCTAAGCATTAGTTATCTGTGGGATTCAACTCCGGACTTGTAAATCGGATTATATTTGTAACGACCGCTTTGTCCTTATTATAAGGTATAGTTGGGCGTGATCAAATTTTGGCACTGCTGCCAGGGAACTAATGGTGTAGCTGTAGGTGTATAGTTTTGTAGGTTACAAGTTTGAACTGTGATTTTTGTTTTCGTGTATTTGATAATTTATTTTTATTTTTTTAATCTGAGAGACATGTCATCATGGAATTATGAGAATTTTGATATTGGTAATTCTACTTTTAATCCTCCTTATGCATATTGTGAAGGAAACCACCCAGGGCAAAATTATCAAAATATTCCCGAGAGCGAGTTTTGTGAACCAACTCAATCTTATATGCGGAATCTGTGTGACATGCGTGGTGGTCAAGATGGCCACTTTCATGGTTGTGCTTATAGTTCTTATCTTCCCCATCCCCTTACTTTGATGGTTCTTCTTTTTCTTGTGAAGTTAATAGGAACAGAGGACCCAGGGATGATGACCGGAAAGAGATCAAAGATATGTTAAAGTGTTGCATGGAACTATATGATAAGAGAACACGACAGATATAAAGGCAAGAGGCAACTATTCACAACTTGGAGATGCAAGTGAATATATTAATTGAACCTTTTAAAGCGCAACAAGTTGATATTATGGATAGTAGCCAATATGAGAATAAATTGGCTGCAGAAATTGCCATTATACTGGAGGTATTAAAAAAATACAAGGATGAGCTAGAGGAGAAGGCCAGAGTAGAACACCAACAATCAATCGCACTAGATTTTGAGGATGTCGATGTTGTAGATGAGATACTAGAGTCATCCAAAGATATTGAGGATACATATTTAGTTGACTCTATTGTCATTAGTGTTGAGAATGTAGACGATCCCAATATTTTTGTAGTTGAGCGCATTGGTCCACACTCCAAGCATTTTTCCACAATGTGTTTGGATGATGATATGGAAATAGTGTCGTCCGAGCCACCTGAGGAGTCAAGGAATGAGGAACAAGGTGCCTACATTCTAGAATGCTTCTTGCCAGAAAGTCGAGAATACACATCTCATCCAACGGCCAAGGAGTGCAGAATACTACATTATTTCCTTGTGCCAGTTAGATTCATTCCACCGCCCCATGACCATAATCATAAACTTGAACCATAACTTGGGGCTCAATTCATATGCTCGAGATGGAGGCAAAAAGTGATTCACATCATGCCGCAATGTAAATCAAGCGCTTGTTGGGAGGCAACCCAGCTTTATTTTTTTTATTTTTAATTTAGTTTATTTTATTTTATTTTTATTTTTTTTAATTATTGTATTATTCTTGTATTGTCGATTTTTTATTTTTAGAAGCATGAAAAGCAAAGTTATTGGAAGGATATAACAACAAACCAAATGTTTGGAACTAAGTGTGAGGTACCCGCACGAAGGACCAAGCTTGGGAGAAGTCTGAGCACCCCATAAGTTGTTAATGCTTCGGCATTTGGCCTACCAGGGAGTCCCTTTTACCCTTTTATTAGTTATGGTGTGCATTGGGGAAAATGCACAATTTTAAGTGTGGAGTGAGGAGATTGTCTGGGTGACTTTCTATGTTATTTTAGTTGAGTTATTTTAATTGAATTTTTTTTATTGTTTTAGAAAAACAAAATTAAAGATTGGACTTTTCTCGACGATGGATCTATAAGACAATTTTCTTGAGGGATTTAAGTCTAAAGAAAAAGAAAAAGAATTTCTTTTGTTAGGTAGTGTAGCAATTACCCCTTGATTTTTCTTTAAACCACGGTTCTTTTTCAAGGGTTTTGTTTGAACTGGGCGTAGTTAGTATTTTTTTTTTTTGAGTAGGAGTCATTGTGTTGTGTTTTGAATTGAAGCAATATCTCTTGACTTTGTTATGCCTTGAGAATAGTGAGTACTTTGGTTGTGATGCTTAGGCTCAGTTTTTGACTCTTGTATAAGTACCTTAAATTTTATGATCTTAACTTTGCTTAACTGCTTTGACTAGAGTGTCTTGATGAAACCAATCCTGAGTGAATTATGTGCCATGTGTGTGTAAGGATTTGTTATATTCTGTGCATTGCATTTGATGCCTAGAACTTGCCCTGTATTTGCAAAGAGAAATAGTAATTTTGTTCAGTCTTGGAAGTGATATATGCGTTTCTTTGTTGAGCCAGATATGTATATTTTACCCACCTAATTGTTATGTATCGTAGTTAACCCTTTTGAGCCTGTATCTTATTTTTTGGCAACCACATACTCATTTATTTGAATTAATCATCTATTTGAATCTTTTAACCTCTCATGAGCACTTGAATTGTTGTGAATTGTGTAAAAGTTAAAGTGTGGGGTGGTTGGTTTGGCTTTTGAGTAGAACTAATGAAATCCGGAAAAAGGTGCACTGTTTTGAACAAGTAAGAGCCACTTGAATTGGGAAAAAAATAGTTGTATTGTTGTGAAAAAAAAATTTCTTAATAAGTGGTGATTCTTGATGTAATTGTACTTAAAGAAGTATGGGGTAATATACATTGATGTGAAGATGTAGTTTGGTTTGACATAAGTATGGGGTTTGAATGTTAAAGTATATGTATTAAAGTTCTTAGGGAGGTGTAGTCACTCTTATATATAAATTTATCCTACTCGTCTCGTAGCCTACATTATAACCAAATAAAGTCCTACTTGATCCTAGACTGAATGATCTCGATTAGTAGAGTAATATACTACGGACAAGCCTATGGTGCATCTTTTGTGGCATATAAGTGTTATTTATGAGCGTGAGTGAATTCTTTCTATCTTGAGTTCCTAAGTGCTCTTAAATTTTATTGTGTGGAACTACTCTCTTTTGTTGTGTGAGGGAACTTGATTCATGAAGGAAAGGCAATGTTAGTGATCTATATATTAAAGTAAGTAGGTGAGTTGTGAATAATGTGTAGTACTTGTGAGTCAAATCTTGAGGTGAAGATGTTACGCTTTTGTGCTTAGTCTATTTTAAATATTCCCGGTGTGATGAGTTAGGAGAATTATTTAAAAAAGGTCGTGTCTATATAAAGTGTAGTTTGATTCTCGAGGGTGAGCAATGGTTTAAGTGTGGGTGTGTTGATGATAGGCTATAATTGCGTATTTAGTCGTTTATTACACTCTTACTTTACTGCACTTTAATTGAGTTTGCCTTTAATCGCTAATGTCTTGCACTAATTATGTGTTTTATGCCTTGTAGGAGTACTTCTCAACCATGTAGATGTTATGGAATGAATTCAAGTGATTTGGAGCTTTGAATTCTGAGTAATAGCCCAAGGAATTCAGTCGTGATCGTATTCGGTGATCAACAAATAATAGAGCAACAAACCGAAGAATCAAGTAGGCATATCGCATACTGTTTACTAAAATGCACATAACTTTTTGTTTAGAACTCCATTTGGGATCCACAATATATGGTTGAAAGTCTAACTCAAAGACCTACAACTTTCATGTTTTACATTTTTTCAAATTCAAAATGTAACAGGATTAAACATGCGGTAGAAACCGAGACCACGAACCTGATGCGGACTGAGGCAGTACATTGGGAAAGTACCGTGGCCGTATCGCGGCTGCGGACATCCTCGCCTAGAAACTTGTCCTTTTTCACGTAGGAGAAGGTATAATTATTTAGGTCAGACCCTACTTGGTATATATACATGGAAAAATGATATTTTGAGGGGAGGAGACAAATTTTTGAGACATATTCAATCTAAGGAGGCAGAGACACAATAGGAGCAAGGCGGGGAATTCTTCTATGAGTTTTTCCTTCCTCGTCCTATTTTTCATTGTTGGTTATGACTTTTAGGATTGTAGTTTTACATACTACTATGAATAGCTAATTTGTTATCTAGGGTTTTGGTGGAACCTTTTGTATGATAAATTCTTGTTATATTTTTATATAATTGAGCCATAGTATTTTCTCTATTTGTTCAACTATATTATTCTTGTGGTTGATTGAAGGGCCATCAATTAGATGTGCCTATTTAGTATTTATTACTCGGGAGAGAGTGCATATTTAGGTAGTTTTTAAACATCATCACTCCCGATGTATGTGAGGAATCAATAATCAAGGGTTTAAAAGTGGGATTAGGGATAAAAAAACTTGGGTGCGATCTAAGTGAGTTGTAATTAAAGACAGCTAGCGTAACTCGGGAGAGTATGTCTAGTAAATTATCGTAATTACTCGGGAGATAATTATAAAATGCAGAGCGCTCATGATGGGTAGAGAATACTTAGGAGAAATTATAGAAGACAGCGGGAATGATTCTGACAATTGGGAAATCATAACTCTAGACCTCCTTAATCTTTTCTCCGACTTGTAGTATCTTTAGTGTTAATTTATTATTTTAATTTGTTTGTTAGTTAGTTAAATACAAGATATAGGGGTTGTAATAGGGGTTGCTCTGATGGTAAGCAACCTTCACTTCCAACCAAGAGGTTGTGAGTTCGAGTCTCCCCAAGAGCAAGGTATGAAATTCTTGGAGGGAAGGATGTCGGAGGTCTATTTGGAAACAGCCTCTTTACCCCAGGGCAGGGGTAAGGTCTCATACTACCATCCCCAGACCCCACTAAGTGGTATTATACTGGGTTTTTGTTGTTAGTTAAATACAAGAATCTTAATATCGATAAGTTAGGAATTATTCGAGCTTGTATTCTTGGTGATACTGAACAACTGTAGATAAGCCTTAGTTCTTTGTGGGATTCGACTCCGGACTTGTAAATCGGATTATATTTGCAACGGCCGCTTTGTCCTTTTTATAAGGCATAGTTAGGTGTGATCAAATTTTACAACCGGTTGGGCTGGAGGTTCCCCTGGTGTCTGAAGTCCCTCTACAACCTTCTCAGGTGTGCGAGCGGCTGGAGTCTGAGTGCCTCCCCCGGCCTAAGAAGTAGTTGTGGCCGTAGTAACTGAGATCGTCTGAGCCAGGCCAATGCACACTGATAAAATCTGGGCTAGGACCTCCTGGAGGCCTGGAATAAAAGTAGGCACAGCCGGTGCCTGAGTTGGTCTTGCTGGAGCGTCCGCCACTGGGACCTGATCATGAACTGGGACGGCTGGTGGATCCGCAGGTGTTGCCTTAGTTTCTGTGCGGGCTACACCCCTACCCCTACCACGGTCTCAACCACATCATCAACCTCTAGTGGCCCCAACTGGTGGTACTGGTAGTCGTCCGTCCTGATCGGTAGCACGTGTCCTCACCATCTATAAGAGAATAGAATAACAGAAGTTTAGTTACCAGAATCAACAGATTCGCATGATAAGAATTTAAGAGTGTGAAGTTTTTCCTAAAGGTTTTGCAGCCTCTCGAAGATAAGTACAGACGTCTCCGTACCGATCCGCAAGACTCTACTAAACCCACTCATGACTCGTGAGACCTATGTAACCTAAGCTCTGATACCAACTGGTCACGACCCTAAAACCAACCCAGTCATGATGGCATCTATCATGAAACTATGCTAGCCAACACAATCCCAAATCAAACTAATATTTCATAAAAAGACATTTTAAGCTATTAATTAACAAAAATCTCATAACATGAGTCTAAATAACAAGTGCGAAAATAAATATAAGCCCGACATCTGGGTGTCACAAGTCACGAGCATCTACTAAGGACTGTCTAAATACAATGAAGACTATCATATTTTGGAAAATACTAAAGCAGTCTAAGGAAGATAAGAGGGAGAAGAACAAGGCTGCGATCGCCATGCAACTACCTTACCAACTTTGGGTGTTCGAGATGGATGATGGATCAACGCTCGTTATCATGACCCGCAACTCCTGGATCTACACACAAGGTGTAGGGATTAATGTGAGTACGTCAACTCAATAAGTGATAAAAGTAAATAAAGACTGAGTAGTAAGGAAACACATAAATCCACGTCATAACACAACAATAAGTACAGTACGTTTCCAAAAAGTAGAGAAATCAAATCATCTCGTTAAAATCCAATTTCAATAAAAATCCTTTGAAATGTCTTTCTCACAGTTTCAACAGAGATACAATGAAGTTTAGAGTAAAAATATAAATAGCCCATCGGGCAATACATGTATCATAAATCGCCCCTTGACCATAATATCAATATGAACCAGCCCATCAGGCAACCTCTCAATCACTGGTAATCATCCCCCCGGGCACAATATGAATCAAGAACAGCCCCTCGGAAAATAACATATCACTCACTCAGGGTATCCGCGCTCACTAGAGGTGTACAGACTCCAGAGGGGCTCCTACAGCCCAAGCGCTATAACAGGTCATCTCATGGCATAATAAATCAGTCCCTTAGCCTCTCATCGATCACAAAACAGTATAGCATGTTGTGACATGCAGCCCGACCCCATGATATCCTCACAACACAGGCCCTCGACCTTACTCAATCAGAAACCTCTCAAGCCACTCGGGCTAACAGTGAAACAGGGTGCTCGGCCCAAAATATAAGTTTATATAATAAATGGAGTAAATAAGACTGAGTTGTGAAATCAGTAAAACATAGCATGACTGAGTTCAGATATCAAATCAAAATAGTGAGGAATAGTAGTAAAAGCCCCTAAGGGTCCAAACAGCTTGGCACAAGGCCCAAATATGGCATTTAACCTACAACATAGTGATACTGTCTAAAATACATAAATATCAAATAATTTTCGGTCAAATGTGCAACTTAACAATTGATACGTGACGGATCAAGTCACAATCCCCAACGATGCATGCCCCTCACGCTCATCATCTAGTGTATGTGTTACCTCAAAGTAGTGAAACGATGTAAAATCTGGGATTTCATACCCTCAAGACAAGATTTAAAGTTATTACTTACCTCAAACGGATAAAACACTAACTGGCGATACCCTTGCCTCTCGACTCGGCCTCCAAATGCTCCGAATCTCACTGAAACCCGTCGATTCCCTCTTGAAATCTCTGCTTGCAGCTCTAATATCGCCCAAAAATGGTGGAAGAATGACTGAAATTCGCGAAGGGGAACTTATATACTTTCTGCCCAGTATTTCCGCAGCTGCAGTCCTAATCTCGCAGTTGCGTCGCCGCTTCTGCGGTCCAACCAATCGCACCTACGGTTTCCACTTAAATGACCAGGACCGCATCTGCGCCCTAGTCACCGCACCTGCGGTGCCGCAGATGCATCCAAATAATATATTAAATTAACCAAACTCATTATTGGCCACTTAAAGTAATATTTTCTTTTAAGAAAAATTATTATTGGTCACTTAAAACTTTCCTAGTTCGTTGTTAATTAAGCAAAAGAAAAACTAATTTTGTCATACTACATGCATGTCAAAAATATAAATTCTAGTTGATATGGAAGGGTAAATGAGCAATCTAAGTTTGAAACTGGGGATTATAGTTAATATTTTTTTAGTTTTTTCTTTTTTTTAAATATTTAAATTTGAATTTAATTATTTTTTGGCCCACGGGCGGGTCCTGGCCCAGCCTTGATCAAGCCTTAGGGGCCAGCGGGCTGACTTGGGTCGGGCTTATAAGCCTAAATTTTAAATGGGATTAAAAAATCACAACCTAGCCCTACCCAAGTAGCGGGCTGGTCTCACGGGCCAAGCCTATTTTAACGGCTCTACGTGTCTATATCCATGTGTTTAGGAAGAATGAAAATACATGGATAGCTGGTCTTGGATATCTATTTAATTAGGATCAGAATTCTAAATATATAAATTTCTTAGGTGAATTAAGTTCCTAAATATTAGGAATTTTACATCATTCAAATAAGATATTTAATAACTAATATATTGGAAATTTGAAATTCCTAAATATTCGGAAAATAATTAAGTTACAATTATAATTTTATTCCTATTTTTAAAGGGTAAAAAAGACGAACGATATTTCGATAGGTATTTTGTATTTTTAATATTATATAAATATAAATATATATAGATTTAGATTTAGATATAGATATAGATTAAAGTAAACCAACTGTCACGGGCAGTACTTTAGGATGAGGATGAGGATGAGGATGATTTGATAATCCTCCTTATGTCCCCATTACCAAAAAGTTTAGTTCAAAATTAAACGATTAATCAAGTTAATTTTGTCTAAAGTCGTCATTAGTGGAAAGGGACAAGTAACCAAAAGGATCTTGAATAAACAAAAACAGAAAAGAATCTTAGGGCACTCAATTTAAAATTTTCAATTGGTTAATGACTCATCAACAAGTTAATTAGATCAATCTTCAAAGTGGTGAATTAGTTCAGACGACAGTTCACGACCTCGATTATGAAAGATCTCATAACATTTATAATTAATTACCATAACTTTTTATATAAAGTTTTCTTAGTTGTTCCGTTGTCCTTTCTATGATCCTTTCCACTAACATGCCTCTTATAAAATGGCCTACAAAATTTTGTTATTTTTTATGATTATACTTACATTATTGAGAGGAAAAAAAAACTCTTCTCTTTTGTCTTTTCAAAAATGATCCTCGTAAGGTAATTCGGCTATTTCTTTCTTTATGGAGTAGTTGATTGGTACTCTATTCTTCTCAAGGTTCTTCATTTCTATATGTGCGATTACGGGATTGAATATTATCAAGATTTTTTGTTTTCGTAAACCAACTATGGTGCTAATCTCAACCAACACATATCTTTACATTGTATGATTGTTTCATTCTGTATATTATTCAAATATAATCTAGTATAAAACCCTAAAATCTATTAGCTTGAATATTCTTTTGGACAAGAGGGGTTGCTCTGATGGTAAGCAACCTCCATTTCCATTCAAGATGCTGCGAGTTCTTGGAGGAAAGGATGTCAAGGTTTGCGTACACACTACCTTTCCCGGATCCCACTAAATGGGATTATACTGGATTGTTGTTGAATATTCTTTACTATCGCTAACTCAATCATTTTCTCTTGACGCTCCAAGTTCTTTTTCCAAGTCCTCTCGAAAGATCCCGACAAAAACCTAAAAGTCATTTAGGATACACAAAAAACTAGTAATAAAGTAGATTCAGTAGTGGGGGCATTGTTCAACTTCAACAATATACAAATACAGTGACTTCATTGAGAGCTCAACTTATTTACCTCTAGCAATTATTATATAGTTTTTCGTTCAACAATTATACTATTCCTGATGGGCACGATACCACTAGTTTTATTTATTTCTGAGTGGAAATGACGTGTGCAAAGGTGAGAATGTAAAACCTCAAGGAAATAGGACTTATGAAAGTTACTCTCTTTTTTTTTTTTTCCTTCCATTTTCTGCTTTGATATCGTAATTCATCCACTTTAATATAAGCTGTGGATCAATACACGTAAGTTGCTTCGGCTGACGTGATCGTTTCCATGTCAAGATGCTTAGATGTCAAACGGATAACAAGAAATAACGCAATTCCAATTTTATAATCAAATTCTATCTACAGTAGGAAAAGTATTTGGATAAACCGTTTACTTGTCCTTATCCTTGTCTACCATGTCGGAAAGTAGTTGATATGATTTGTGTCAAATGAAATTAGATCCTCTACATATCTCCAAAATGACAGCCAAGTGACTAAAGAATCACAGTCACTGTCTAATTGCAATGTTAAGAGTTCAAATCTCAATTACCTGTCGATTTCTCGTCCAATTGAGTCTTTCCCATTCCACTGTTAATGGGCGAAAAAATATAGAGAATCAGAGAAAACAGGTCTTTAGAGACAGAATATTCCTTGTAAGTTTTAACAAGGAGCACAGAGATTCGAAATTACTAACAGAATTCATAGATGGCTTAGGGCAGTAGAAGAAGAAACACTATAATTCACATGTTGACACCACAAAATTACAAAATCAATCGGACGTTACTCACGATGCACAAGGTTCCTAACAAAACAAATGCCCATAAAAAGGCCAGAAAAGGACTTTTAAAAAAAAAAAAAAAAAGGAGAAAAGAAAGTAGAAGTAGAGGAATCAATGATAAGTCACTAATGTCATTATCGGAGAAAAGCAGCAAAAATACAATAAAACCCTTAGAGCAACAAAAGAAGAAGAAATCAAGATAAACATCCAATGCAATACAAAGTACAACGAGCTAAATTAGGTTTCCTTATTGCGGTTCAACTTAATCCCTTGTCCCTTTAACCCAGTGTTTCTCAAAAACATCAATAAGAGATTCCAACTTCAATATTCATGTACACAACTGCCTACTCTATACAAATTGCAAGTATGTTCTCCCAGATACCGCAATCTACCAATAAAAAGTCATTTCAGCACCGTTGTAGAATGGTCATCTCAAGCGCATAAAGAAATCTCAGAATACAAAGATCGAGGCAGAATTGCAAGGTAATAAGCCATTCTCAAGCGCCAACAGCTTGATTTATTACGGAAGTTTCTGCTACGCGGAACATAGTGATCTCTTGCTGCTTGAAGTACCGACGGTCCTCTTCATCAACAAGAACAAGATTCAGATAGTATTTCACACTAAATTTGTTGTTGATATTACGATATGTTGGAGTCAGTTCATATGGACTAAGGAAGAGTCTAATGGGTATTGATTCGCCTGTCAATCGAGCACAAACATCAACAATATATTAACCAACAGCCAATGAAGAAGATAACTGCTCGACTATTAAAGGGCGACTGAATATACCTCTGACGGGAGCACCATCCATCAACTCAAACTTGGCCAGCGTCTCCGTTTCAACATGGGTATTTGCCCCAGAACCTGTTGATTCTCGGCGTCTGATCTCAAGATCCATGTTCTTAATCTTAATTCTCACAAGAAGAAAATATATTTTTCCGATGATAACATCTTTCAGATGATACCTGGAATATTATATTGCACATCAGAAGAGGAACTTCTAATCAGTAGATGCTTCCATGCGAAAAAACATTAACAAATACACAGAACATGAGCATTAGTTGTTTTTCAGGATTAGAGGGAACAAACAGACACTAATGTAAATCAAAGCTGTTCCGCTCATGCTAAAGCAACACATCTAAACTAGGAGTAAGTGATCTTGATAGTTATGATTGAACATTGTAATAGTTGAAAAGGTGGGGCATGAAAATCCAAAGACAAACTACTATTAACATTTTACTCACTTGCTTTTATTGTACTCGAACTCAATATGAAGGCAATCTTCAATTCCGACTTCCATCTGCAAATTTAAACAATAGAAACAGATAAGCACTCCTAGCAGTGCAATTCTCCTCTCCGATACCTATTGTGATCCTCAGATGTGAGTGTCTTGATATCATCACCATGTCAGCCACTTTGTTATAAGTACCATGTCCATTAGTCAGACTTTTGAGCCATTTCACTCCCAACCCAGCAAGCTGTCTAATATTGTTTTCCTTTTCAGGTTTCCGTGTACAAGTTTAATGAAAATGTGGGTATTACCTTAATACCCACATTTAGAAAGGAATATTACCTTAATGTGAAAAATCTAGAAAGGAATATTACCTTAATACTATTGTTGATTGAAGGAGGTGGGCTGTAGTTGCGCACCTGATTCAAAGTCAGACGTAAACTCAGCAAGTACTCTTTCTTTAGAAGAATAAACTCAGCAAGTACTTAATATAGTAACACTCAAGATCTCCATGAAACAGGTTCAAAATTAACCAACTAGAAACGAATCTGAGATGCAGAAAGTATTATATAAATTCCATGCCGGCCACTTCTCCGAACTAATTCTTTCTTTTTGGTGGTTCCATCAAAATGCCCTATAGACCCTTTTTTCTTTTCCTTTTTTTTTGGGTGAAATGCAAATTCAGAATGCCCTAGACTCTTTTATTCAAAGTAAAGAAGCAAAGGCTGCTAACTAGATAAATCTAATTTTAAGCAACCCCAAATGAGTAGTGAGGGTAGGCCATTAAGATAATGTGAATTTTTGACAAGATACGTCAAGAACAGAAGATTAATGAACTTTAACAATCCAACAAATGGAACGAAGGAAAATGTATGTCATTACTCATTAGGACTTCATAAGGTATGCCGACTATTTAAAATTGGCAAAATAAGAATGAGAGAAAGAGAATTTTACCACAAAGTCTTGATATTCAACTATGCTACCAGCATAACCACGGGTGATAGTAACTTTAAGGATATACCTAAAGCCAACACAAAATTCCAGAGAATAATTGTCGTTAGTCCGGCATAAGATCTATCAAACCGATGACATTTTAGCCAGAACACATGTAACATGGACGAACAGGAACAGTAAATTAGGAAAATTAATGGACACACATACACTACACCACAGTAGAATGCGCATTCTTTGATTCAAATCTCCATATCTAATTTCTGAAATCCTCATATGTTAGTCTTATTTCCCATTCAGCTCTTCAAAACTTATGCAAACCACTTTCAAAACCTCAATTAAATTGATACAGAATGAAAGCCCATTTTTATCTTTCTGGTTCAGTAATTGGTACTTCATACTTCATATTCTTCTGGCTAATTCGAGTATTTTCAGTAAACTGCCTCACTCTCACACATTTCAGATGCTAATATGCTCATCTTTAAGAATGGCCAGCCACTCTTCCTTTTTTTTGGATAACTGGAAAATTCTCTTGGACCAGTGGCACACGGTTCAAAGCTTGTTAAATTAGTGGACCTACCCTTTAAATACCAAACTTTTGACTGCCGCAGGATTCAAACATATGAATTGCGTCTAAGCAACACACCACATGCTGCAATCTTACCACTAGACCTTGATTTCCATGAAAGAAAAGGGTCGGGCTGAGGGAGTATGTACATCACGATCAATACTTAGGAATACTTATAAGCTGTGGGGAGAATTTCAGCAGAATATTGAACCAAAAGTGGGGGACGGAAAGAGTATAAAGTTTTGGGAAGATACATGGTTGACAATTGGGAAGTTTAAAGACAAGTTCCTATTTTCTATAGCCCAATTGTTAACAGTCTGCTTTATTGATTTGCAGGAAATGGTCGGTAGCTATCATTTAGGAGAAATTACAATCACTTGGATGTTTCTGAAATCAGTCAATTTCTAATTTATTGGAGCATATTACTCTAGATGTTAGTAAGATGGATACTCGGATCTGCAACTTTAGCAGGAATGGAATACTTTCCTGTCAAGAGCTGCTACAGCATGCTGCAAGGAAACTGTAGCAACTGGGAGGTGGACTGTCCATGAAAAATGCTATGGAAGACTAAGGCATCTTCAAAGGTTGCTAGCTTTGACTGGGTGACTGCAGAAAATGCTTGTTTGACTCAAGAGCTGCTACAAAGGAGGGGCTTTCAACTGCACAGCAGATGCTTTTTTTGTGAGAAAGAACTAGTCTTCAAGTCATCTGTTTGCTTCACTGCGAAAGTACTTGGCGGATCTGGGAAATGTTCCTGAATATATTAGGGTTGTCGCAAGATGTGACGAGTCTTCTCCTTAGTTGGCAAGGACAGAAAGCTGGCAGCAGATCTAAGCTGATATGGAAGACTATCCCTTTATATGTCATGTGTATTTGGCTTGAAAGAAATAAAAGATGTTTTCAAGGAGAGAAACATGTATCTTTTGTAAAATATAGTGTTTACAGGGGTATTAAAACAAGATTTTCTATGCATCCTGTCAAACATAAATAGAACAATTTTTTTTTTTTTTTTGAATGAAAGAATATAACAAGCTTTTCTTCAGAAAATAATTTCATGCTTTGACATCTTATCACCTCTCAGCATTCTATGGTGAGTTCCATAATTTGATAAACAAAGCCCTCCAAGATCCATAAGTACCATAACTTCTCTTGGAAATTGTAGGCAATCAGCTACCCACCAAGGCACCAACTTGCTTTTTTTTTCTTTTTTGATAACTGAAAAATCCCTGAAGGCCAATGATACAAGGTTCGAAACTTGGTGAAAAATGGGGCCGCCCTCTACTACCAACTTGCCTTTTGTGCAAGTTATGAATTATGATTAATATACAACTAACTGACTAATTTGTTTGATCATGTCACAGATATCATCCAACAAGCCAGAACTCTTCTTATATAATAATATCAAGATAGATTAATGCAACTTCACATATCAGAAAAACTCTGCAAGCTGTTCTGAATACCAACAAGTGTAGCTACAACTAATTAATAAGTTCCCATAAAATTTAATCCGAAATAGAACTGAGGAAAATAACCAGGAAGCTATGATGTGCCCAACCTTGTTGGAATCATCACTAGTCTAGAATCAATCATATCGAACAGTGCGCTACTTGAGCTTAGGAATTTCCCATTTATCAGGAAAAAGAAATCTAGATTCAATCATATACAATACCAATAAACCTCTATGGCAAAAACAAACAATTAAAAATCCTTTCCACCAAAAAAAAAATAAACAAGGCAGAAACTGTATAAAAGTATCATATATATGCTGCAAGGTTCCAAAACAAAAGAAACTTACCTAAGTCGGACATTAACACCATTATACGTTTCATAGGGCATTTCAACAGTTGAAAACTCAAAAGGATATGTTTTCCTTTCATAAATTTCACCAGGAACATCCAATTCTCGAACTACAAAAGAGAGAAATATTAAATGCAGAAAATGAAGCAATATATAAGTAAAGACCAGCGGGAAAAAGTACAAGGAAAGTTTGAGACCATAATTCTAAGTGGATGTCAAAGCAGTAGACCGAGTATTTTATGTCAAATAACTTACAACACCTAAATAGCATACCCACTAGACAACAGCTCAAATGGAAATGCTTTAGCTCATTGCAGTCCAGCAAAGATAAGTAGAAATAACCTAACTTATAGGTTAACATGCCACAATTGGCAATTGAAGAACACCGAATATTGCGCTCTCTGACAAAAATCTGCGGCTAGATTGACAGGAAACTTGTCTCTCTGGACCATGGATAAATAAAGCAAAGCTGACGGTTCAAGCAAAAGAATGAACAGGCTGCTAGGCAGAACTATAATGCCATGACGGGACAACAGAACAGTAGTAGAAGAGAAAGGGAAAGGAGAGTCTAGCAACCTCAATTAATTTCCTAGGAAAAACCATTAAACGAATTCTGTAGAATGCACCTAAGAACAACAAAGGTTGTAAAAAAAACAGAAATCAATCATGATTCTCCATTCTTGACTATGAAGAATGTAAAATATTGAGAAGCTGCAAAATGTAGCATTCCGGCTAAAATTATAGTTAAATATGATAGGTTCTACAGATTATGACTCAACTTCTAAGACAAGTAAAGATCATAACAAAATAGAAACATTAGACTACTCACCGAGGTCCCATGAACAGGAAGTATGAGAAACTCACAGCAAAATCAATGTACTAGAATAGCCATAGACTCTAAAAGAATTAACACAATCTAACCTGATAGTAGCTCACAAGTCAGAAGCAACAGTCAAATTTAAACAAGACAACCAATAAAACATGTGTCACAGGTTCACTCAGCCAAGTAATAAATTTTCCTGTTCTGCTTCCACTTGCATCATATATGATATACTTACCAAGGGATGTGAAGTCGTAAAAGTTTCCTCTGTCAAAGTACATTTCTGGACAAGAGAAAAAAGACAATAGTAACATGAATTAATTATCCACAGCAGGTATACCAGCCAAAAGAAGTCACAGATGTGATGTGCAATATCTAGAATGCTGCATAGCCAAATAAAGACTACAAATAAAACAATTATACCAGCAAGAGACCATACATTTACTGAACTAAAAATTTATAGCAAAGAAAACATGAACGTACAAAAGAGAAGCTGCGAGGAGGAAAGCTTGTTTTTCGTTTTGGATAAGTCAAGTAGATGTTCTAAGTGTTATGCAGTTTAGCCGATAAAGAATATACACAGAAAAATTATACCAGCAATTTAACTGACCTATATAGTTTTTTTTATCTATATCAGACCTGGAATGCTAGTTCTTCCTTTTTTGAATGTCAAGCAGCAGGTTCCACACACACAATGAAACATCATAACCATGAATCGTGGTGATAAGGATAAAACAAGAGGAAAAAGGCAGGCTTATTCATTGAAGTATAGGATAACTGGTATGAAGACATACGCATACTAACTGAAAACAAAGCTTTTTTTATAACCGAGAAATCCTCGAGGCCAATGGCACACAGTTCGAAACTCAGCGAATAATGGGTCCGCCCCTCTACCCTTCTCCACTTAAATGACAGGCTTTGTTTGTGGTAGGGTTCGAACCAGTGCATGCGCTTGACCCACACATCATGTGCGGTGCTCTTATCACTAGAGGGGGGGGGGGTAAAAAAAGCAGTTATTTCTGAAAGTCAATAGCAAGCAGCATGCAGTCTGCGCAACTGATAAGCAGAGTTTTTTTCTCCTTTGAGAAAGAAACAGGTAACCAGAGCTTCACCGCAACCTTAGCTGAATTATCAGTTAGGAAAAGAGGTTACTTTAGTCCAACCCACTTCCCACACCTCAACGAAAGAAAAATAAAAATAGAAAGCAGATCATAGAGAGCAATGGCTATATTGATATGTAGGGAGAGAGTTCAAACTGGAAAAGATCAATGTAATTTTAATCTCAACATTTGCCGTCAATGCACTTGATTGAGAAGGACACGAAACTGCAAATTGTTAAAAATTGTGACCAGTTGACAGCTCACCTATCTGGCCAAGAAGCTCAACTTTGATCCCATTATGTTCAACCTTCTTTCCTGATACTGGCTCTACAGAAATCTGAAGTCACAAGAAACTACATTCTCAAGAAAAGGTAAAGGATACCTTTCTACAAGTAACAAAATAAAAGAGAATTATAAGAATCAAAAGTATGCCACACGAAAAGTACCTTGCCAGCAATGTTTTCTTGACTTTGGAAAAGTGGGACCATAACAGTTTGACCATTTTCCTTCTTCAACGGAACCTAACACAAAATAGATAATCAAGAATGGAACACAACAAGCAAACAGTAAAACAGAAAATAGATAATCAAGAATAGAACACAACAAGCAAACAGTAAACTTGTAAAGTGAAAACATCTCCAGTTTTGTTCTGACCGTTCAAATCAAAAATATTGCACCTATTCTTTTTCTTTTCAATTTTTTTCAAGTCATATAGGTTGCATCTATTTACATGCACATTCAAAGGCATTGCATCTTGTTTCACACTACATCTGCTTTATGCTAATTAGACATACAACCGCAGCATACATCTGATCTGGAATTCAATATTCAACTTCTCTTTTTTAAAGTCTTATTGTTGAGGCGTCCTAATAATGTAAAAGTAACATGATTATTGTTATTACTTCCTCTATCGACCATTCTGTTCTATTCCTTAACTCTAGGTTGCTAGATAACTTATATTGTTCACCACATAAACATGATATTATAGTTCTTATGCCACGAAGATAGAACTGCGCTTAAGGTTTGATGGTTTTTCTATATATTTAAACAGGACACGTCATGTCCTTATTTTCTGATAACTACATTATTGTCATGCAGAAATAGTTCTTTTTTGGGATAGGTGAGTCATGTAGCAATACTGTACCAAAATCTATTAAAATAAGATTTCATAGACATCTAGCAACAAGGTTGAACTTCGATCCACAATTGATGAATTTAATATCAAATAAAGAGACCAACTAGCAGCGTTTAGGTCATCAAAGGGGAGTTATTATCCCATGGAACAACAAACCGTTAGCCGAAACAAAGAAGAAACAATATATCAACTATGTTTCTCATCCAGTTTGTGAAATATATATTGAGCAATTTTTTACCTACTGGCTATCTTACACCACTGAAGATAAAATGTTTCCATCAACATGATTAAAGCTCCTGGTCAGCTAATAAAATGAAAATGACAAACAATAAGCACATCCATGAGCAGAAGTTTCTACATGCAACTGCAGATTATTGCATCAATCTCCGCCAATGGCTTCATCTTCATTGATAAGTGTTATAAACATGATAAGAGCTATAACCAAGAAACAAGACTAAGACTGGTAACCTACCGGTTTCCGGGATTTCCCATCAGAAAATGTGATTGAGATGTTGCATGCTGGCTTGAACGCTCCAATTATATAATTCTGCAAGAAGGATGCCCGGTCATTTCAAAGACCAGTAATCCTGGGCATATGGTTTAAAAGTTGGTATTTTAAGCATTAGTTTTGCATTAAGCATGCAGGAATATCAACACGTATCTATATACAGGAGGTAGGCAGTAGCTGATGTTAAAATTGAAAGGCCAATTACACACTCGTACAGATAGGTAATTAGACATACATGTATATATGTGTGTGTGTGTGTGGGTGCAATCACACACACAGAGAGCTATGTGGTAGCATAAGAAGCATATGTCCAACAACAATAAGCAATTGGTGAAACTTTACCATGTTATAAGAACTGCGAACTGGACCAACACTCTGTCTTAGAAGAACCTGCATATGACACATACTTCAAGATTAGAGCTTGCAACATAGGAATAGCTACATACAGTTCATTCTAAAAAGTTACTTACAGATGTTAACTATCAAGTTCTTTAAATACACCAGCATTAACAAGGGATCCAAATGGATAGACATATTTGCAGTTGAAGGGGCATTTTTAAATCAGATTAAAAGGTACGATATTGAAATCATTATTCAGTAATCTAAATGTATTTGTAAGACTTGAATTTACGGCTTTCTTACAGAAAATTCACAATGTAACAATTAAAGATCTCAACTTTAGGCCTTCTTTTCTCTTCTTCTTTTTTTCTTTGAGATAAATATTCCAGGAATTAGTCAATAAGAAATAAAATAAGATTAATACTCCATAAGAAATTTGAAGTCAACATCAAATGAGAAGGAAATAAGAACGCAAATAAAGTTGTAAGATCACAAACAACAGTTAGAAATCGGGATGTAGCCACTCGTTCATGCATTGGGAGCAAACGCATAGAACTAAAACCAGTTCATCAAAAGAATTGAAACACAATTCAGAAATTCGCATTCTAAACTAAATTTCGTAGGAAGAAAGGAATTAGGGTTTTACTGATTAGATGAGGAATTAGGAAATTTGAAGAGGAAGAGAAAAAGGAAGAGCTCGTTAGCTTACAGCTGGATTTCGCCGAAGAAAGAGATCGTGAAAGAGGTCGCCGAGAGAGGAGCAAGTGTGCAGCGGAGGTAGAGTGGTCGATCAAGCCGGGATGGCAGATGTGTTACAAGTACCCTCAACAATGGTTTTGTTTGACTGTTGCATACGAGCAGGGTTCCTACAAAAATACAAAAGTGGAACCAAAACCGAAGAAGGAGAAAAATAAAATAAAAAAAGCATACCAACATAAAAAGTAAAAAAGAAATATATATATATATATATATATATATATATATATATACACACATTATATATAAAAGGAAAATGATCAAATTGCACCTTTCCTATTTGAAATTGAGTAATTACGTACTTTGTTAGACTTTTGGCTTAATATTACTCTAGAAGAAATGTTCTTATTTCAATGTACATATTTTATGGAGAGTTTAATCCAAACCATCATCTAGCATTGAGGTAAGATTACAGATGATATTTTGGAATTATTTGCGTGAATCCTGTACATAATTAAACTATAAAAATTTATTAAACTAGAAATTTTGACAGTTACAATTAAATTGTTGAATCTAATGGAAAATGGGTGATTTGCAATAGATTAATAAGACTGTTGACCTAGAAACTCTATGGATTAATGTAAAGAATTTTGTGTAGTACCGGTTAAAGGTTTTTTTTTTTATTTTAGAAGAGAGAGTTGAGGAACAGCTCACTTAATGAGCTCCCTGCCGAAGTGGAGGGTTCAAACCATATCAGTGGGATATGTGGCATTTCCTTCACTTCTCCTCCTTCCCCACTAAAAAAAAAGCTATGTGGACTAATAGGAATGATCACATTTGGCTAACTTTATCATAGGTTTTTTTTTTTTTTTTGTTTCTCATCCGGTGTCCGATATTCACATTGGAGCCCGACTATATTCGCATTCGCGCCGCGTAGGGCTTCATTCGGGGGAAGCGTTCGATCACATTTGGCTAACTTTATCAGAGGATTTTTTTGTTTTCCATCCGGTGTCCGGTATCCACATTGGAGCCCGACTATATCCGGATTCGCGTCGCGTAGGGCTCCATTCGGGGGGAAACGCTCCCTACCATATCAACAATTTTTTCATACCTAAGGCTTGAACTCGAAATCTCTGATTAAAGAAAAAGCAGTCTCATCCACTACACCACAGTTGATGGCTTTATATTGGTTTATTGACGACCTAAAATTCAAAATTGAGTAATGAGTTGTTTAGGTGTATAGGACATTGTTAAAACTTATCAGTGTAGATTGCCGCTCCATGACTAATTATTGACGTCATAAATATGTTTTTTTTTTTTTGCTTGGACTAGAGACTTTATCCCCCTTAAATGCTCATTATGAGTAAACTAAATGTTGAACGATCGTAAAATAGCCTGAAAGCCTTAAAAGATGTTTGGACAACCATGTATATGTGGGAACGTGTTTGTATATTTAATTTTGAAATATGTTGAGCTTTTGTGATGTTCGTGACGGAGAGTGGACCGATGAGGGCAGGTCAAGCAGGACTGGCAGGCTTCTAGGTTGGCAAGCTTCTGAAGAAAGGATGCATATGTCACCTTAGGAGTATCCCATATTGAAATGAGAGAGAAAGTGTAACGATTCCACCAATCATTTTAAGTATTTTAGCCGTGCTCCCTATTTGATACTTTATATATGTGTATTTGTGGTTACGTGACTTGTTGGAGTGATTGGTGCATTTTCGGGAGAGTTTTGGATTGATTAGGGCACTTAGTCCCTTGGTTGGAGGCTTAGGTTATAAGAGTTGACCGGAGTTTGGCTTTTGTACATACGATTTCGGAACGGTATTTTGATGGTTCCAAGTCTTAATATAGCATATGAAGCTACTCATGACCTTAATGTTAGAGATATAGTAGATATGCCCTTGATCCAATATTATATTTCATGATCTGAACATATTTTTGTGAACGCTATTTGATATAAAAATATATGGCATCTGATATTCTTTTATTATAGTTATTATTAATTATCTGATTAACTTGATAAGGTCCTTGATTAAATTTTGAGACTTGACATTATGATGGAGATCGTGATGATGAGAGTAAAATTTCTTATAATATAATCTAAATTTGTTCTTGATCATAGGATTATTAATTTGGACATTAGTAATCTAGTAGATCAATATTTATGTGATCGTCTTTATTGGATAAAGATTAGTTGATCTCATTAACTAAATCACATAGATAGATGATCAAAATAGAGATGTGATCATTGTACCGACTCATTGGATAATTCCTAATGGTTAGAATTACCATAAATTGTCAATAGGATATTCTCTTGAAGAATGTGATGTAAGAGTTTTCTTTGACCTGAGATTGTTATAGTAATTAATAAGTTATTTATTGTGCTTTGATATCAGACACCTATGGCCCTAGGGCGATAGTTGAAAGAATATTGGGTATGATTAAATACTTGTAGAATTAGTGATTGATCAAGATAGAATCTGTCAAGTCTTGGTAATGAGTTTAAGCTCCATGTTGTCATGAACTATAAACGACCAAACTAAGACCTTGTCCAGTGCGATTGAATGAAAGAAGAAAAGAGTTTCTTAGGTCATTCAATGGTCGATTATATTTGACATGAACACATAGTTGGTCGCCTATTAGGATTTGATAGTTGAACCATATCCTAGGGTAACCCAGAGTTATAAAGACAGAATGAATTACTACATCATTCTTTTACGGGTTCTTGAGAGTAAATTGTATACTTCATGGTATCTGGTCGTTAAGGAGTGTTGCTAGATGCCACCATTGATTAGTATATTGATGTGATCAATTTGCTATCGGCTTAGTATTGAACCTATGGGGTCGCAAACTCACGAGTGTTCTGATCTTTGCTAAAGGATAAATTATTTTATTGTTTGGTAATTAAATTAAAGAATTTAATTAGTCAAATAAAATTAGTTATTAGTTCAAATAAAATATTATTATATTCTTTGTTAGCACATAGGATATAATTAATATTATGAACAAATTAAAGATTTTTATTTTGAAGAGAAAATTAAATTATCTCTTGATTGAAATATATATGTGATATATATACATATAATTAATATTTATATATGTAAGGTATGTATATAATATATTATTAAAAACTTATTTGGAAATCCAATTTGAATTGGACGGACATGATGTGAGATTAGTTAAAACCCATTAAGATTGGGATTGATATTTTTTAGTATAAAATATTAGTTAATTCTCGTAATCCAATCCAATTTGGAACTGAATTGGAAAGTCCTTAAAGGACAAGCTGACGACGACGCACGTATCCTATTAGGAATGGTATATACGTTTCTTCAATGAAAAATTTCATAAGTTTATTTTGGAATAAACTTTTACCTTGACTAAATCATTACGGTATTGGGAAAAAATTGAATTTATATATTGAAGATGACGTGTCATGACACATGTACTGGTCAAATGGTCAAAGTATGATAATCAATCAAGAGGCACGGGCAACAACAGATACGGAAGAGAAGAAACTTAAAGAGACACGAGTCGCTACTCAAAAAGCACGAGTCACGTACCTGTTTGAATCATTTAAAGCCCAAAGATCAAAAGGAATTAGAGGAATGAACCTGACAACGCAGAAGAGGCTAAATTCAATATTAAATGCCCAATATGTTAGGGAATTTGTATTTAATATGAATGATTGAGTAACGTTTCTTTTAATATTATTTATTGCTCATAATTGCCTCATTAAGACAGAGGCATTAAGCATTCTCCTAGTATCAACTATAAAAGGAGAAGGTCTCAGCATCTGCAAGGACACGAAATACTATTGAGATAATACTGAATTACAAAACTATTTACTGCTTTATTATTACTCTCAAAAGTCATTTATTATTTTTGTCTCTTGATTATCAGTAACCCGATTCTTCTATATTCTAGATTTGACTAAAAATCTATTTTTTGGTTAAACAAATTGGTTCCGTCACCGAAAATATGATAATCAACATTATTTCTACTTGATTTTCTTGGTTCACATCAATCATGTCGAACAACAACGACAACACCCCAGGCCTTCCAGAAATTCAGACAAGCCAACAATTTCAAGGAAGTTCTCCACGAGATTCACCACAAGGCTCCCTACCACGATCTCGTGAAGGCACCCCCAAAGGGTCTCAGGCAAATGAATAGAATCAACTCAACCACGTCGAAGATATGAATGAGGCGTTGCAATAAATAATTGCTTCTCAAGTTAGCAAAGACCTTCAAGCCTTTGTTAACCAGTTACCCGCAGCCCCGCTAACACCAACTCCAAACAATAATAATAACATTCTAGAGAACCCCCGCTCTGGGCTGGTTAATTCAGGAAGGGGAGGAACTCCTAGTGAAATGCAAGAAGGAGACCCAGGTAATCAAGCTAATTCTGATTTACAAAATCTCGTACTAACCTTGCAGAAACAGCTTAAGGAGCAAAATGAATGCATAGAACAAATACCTGGAGTACCGACCATGATCAAAGGAGTAGACATACACAAATATTCTCAACAACCATGGAAGCCAAATGCCGCCCCCTCTCAATTCCGAAGAAATTTAAAATGCCTGATATTCCAAAGTATGATAGAACATCAGACCCATGAGATCACGTCACTGCATTCACCACACGTGTCAAAGGGAATGACTTGACTAAGCAAGAAATCGAATCAGTCCTGGTCAAAAAATTTGATGAAACACTCACCAAAGGAGCTTTAATCTGGTATTCTCTATTACCTGAAAATTCTATAAATTCCTTTCCCGAGCTTGCAGATCTGTTTATTAAAGCACATTCGGGGGCTCAAAAAGTTGAAAAGAGGATGGAGGACATCTTCAAAATCAAGCAAGGAAATTCCGAGTTATTGAGGGAATTTGTAGATAGATTTCAACGAGAAAGAATATTGCTGCCACGAGGAGACTCAAAGAAAGCCTTCGAGAATTCCCAGCAACAACGTGGAATGACGTCCACAACAGGTATAGCACGAAGATGAGGATCGAGGAAGACATTATCTTGCAACCAAAAATAGATGAGAAAACAAGTTCAAGGCGTGTAGACAATGAAAGGAGATCCGGTAAAAATAGGTACGATTCTTTGGGACCTGCGGGTAAAGACTCACGGTCAAAACAAGAAAGGTATGATCATAAGCCCAGGGAATCAGGCTCTTCATCAAGGTTCAGCAATGATCGAGGCACACGTGGACAGCGAGATGATGATGAAAGTTTGAAGGCAAGGTTTGGTGGCTATAATTTTAATGTGACCACTTCCGAGCTCGTGGCTATTTTAAGAGGCATGGGAGATAAGGTACGGTGGCTGAAGGAGATGAGATCAAACCCAAGTAGAATAAATCCAGATCACTGATGTGAATTCCATAATGATCACGGGCATAAAACCGCAGATAGCAGATTTCTACAAAGTGAGGTGGATCATTTGTGAAAGCAAGGATATCTCACTGAATTATTCAGTGAAAAAGGTAAACAAGCATATATGAAAAATAGATAGGAGCCCCCGAAGCCGCCCTCTCCGAAACGGACAGTCAACGTTATAAGTGGAGGAGAAGATATCAATGGTGTCTCGTATACCGCAGCCAATAAAATATCCAAAATGATGATCACTCATGGAAAGCGGCTACGACACGTGCTGGAGGAGGAGAATATTACATTCAATGACACAGATGCAGAAGTCCTCATGACCCCACATAATGATGCACTGGTAATATCATTACTCGTACATGATACTAACGTTAAACGTGTTCTGATTAATCCAGGAAGTTTGGTAAATATTATTTTGGTACGAGTGTTACGTGAAATGCAACCTGAGGACAAGTTGGTTCCAAAGGCACATACTTTATCAGGGTTTGATAACTCTAACATTATAACCAAGGGTGAAGCGATCCTCACCACCTTTGCAGATGGTGTTGTCAAAGATACTAAGTTTCAAGTGGTAGATATGGAGATGGCTTACAACATAATCCTTTGGAGGCCATGGATCCATGATATGGATGTTGTTCCATCAACATTGCATCAAGTTATCAAATTTCCCTCACTATGGGGAATTTTCCAAATTAGGGGCGATCAGCAAACATCTAGGAGCATAAACTCCGTTGTAGATTCAACTGTTCAAGATGAAGCCAAATAGAAACTACAAGATTGAGTTAAGGAGGGAGTTGCTTCAACCTTAACTGAGGAAGGAAAAAAAAGTGTGGATTCAAAACCAGATACTATTCAAGAACCAGAGGAAAATGAGAACATTAAAACTACAATAGAAGAACTCGAAGCTGTGGTGTTATTTGCACGCCAACCCGAAAGGAAGGTGTATATAGGGGCCAATCTCAGACCAGAGGTAAAACATGAATTGATTGAATTTTTAAAAGATAACTTAGATTGTTTTGCTTGGTCCTACCCTGACATAACTGGGATACCACCGGAGGTTATGAATCATAAATTAAATGAAGACCCAACATATCCCCCCGTTAAGCAAAAGAAGCGGAAACAAGGAGCCTTCAAAAATCAGGTAATTCAAGAGGAAGTTCAGAAGTTGCTCAAAATAAGGTCAATACGTGAGGTAAAATACATCAACTGGTTGGTTAATACTGTTGTGGTTCCCAAGAAAAATGATAAGTGGCTTGTTTGTGTGGATTACACAGACCTTAATAAAGCCTGTCCAAAAGATTCTTTTCCTTTGCCACATATAGACCAATTAATTGATGCAACTGCAGGGCATAAATTGTTGAGTTTTTTAGATGCGTACTCAGGTTATAATCAAATCAAAATGGATCCAGGAGATGAGGAAAAAACTTATGTTATAACAGATAGGGGAACTTACTGTTATAGGTTAATGCCCTTTGGTCTTAAAAATGCAGGTGCAACGTATCAAAGATTGGTTACTAGAATGTTTCAAAAACATTTAGGTAAAACCATGGAGGTATATATAGATGACCTGTTAGTTAAAACTCTGCATTCAAGGGATCATATTCCACATTTATCTATAACATTTGAAATTTTGTGCACGTATAATATGAAATTGAACCCGAAAAAATGTGCATTTGGTGTAGCATCAGGAAAATTTTTAGGTTTTCTTATTTCTAACCGCGGTATTGACGTAAACCCAGCTCAAATTAAGGCTATTGAAGAAATTCTGGATGTACTTTCAAATAAAAAAGAAGTTCAAAGGCTCACAGGAAGGATCGCAGCTTTGGGGAGATTCATCTCAAAGTCATTAGAAAAATATTTCAATTTTTTCTCAGCCCTCAACAAGCAAGATCATTTTGAATGGAATGAAGAATGTCAACAAGAACTTAGGAACTTGAAGACATATTTGGCAAATCCACCACTGTTAGCCAAACCTAAAACTGGGGAAAGACTTTTTATCTACCTTGCAGTTTCAGAAGTTGCGGTAAGTGCAGTTTTGGTACGAGAAGAACAAGGTAAACAATCTCCTATTTATTATGTTAGTAAATCTTTGTTAGATGCTGAGTCACGATATCCGCAGTTAGAGAAATTAGCACTAGCTCTAATCATGGCATCTAGAAAATTGAGACCATATTTTCAGTGTCACCCAATTGCTGTTGTAACTACATTCCCATTACTTAATATATTGCATAAGCATGAATTGTCAGGGAGGTTAGCTAAGTGGGCTATAGAATTAAGTGAATATGAAATTACTTACCTACCTAGAACAGCAATAAAATCCCAAGTACTGGCAGATTTCGTAGCTGATTTTAGCCAAGGGATGCAAGTAGAAGCGGAAAAAGAAGTTCAAGTACTTAATGGAGCAAACCCAGGGGTTTGGACCTTATTTACTGATGGATCGTCTAATATTAAAGGCGCAAGATTAGGAATTGTCTTGGTACCACCTACGGGAGAAACTATTAGGCAAGTCATTAAATGTCATTCCGTAACTAATAATGAAGCAGAGTATGAAGCTGTGATTGCAGGTCTAGAATTGGCACGAGAACTTGGAATAAGTTACGTAGTGATCAAAAGCGATTCTCAACTCGTGGTTAATCAAATTCTGGGGACTTACACAGCCAGGGAGGCAAGGATGCAACAATATTTGGAAAAGGTAAGGGAACTGATAAAACAGTTCCAATCATGGAAGGTTATCCAAATCCCAAGGGATGATAATGTCGAAGCAGACGCCCTAGCAAACCTTGCATCCACAGCTGATATAACGGAAGATGCCAATGCCTCAGTTATTCACTTATTTCACTCGGTTCTCGAACCTGACAAGAATGAGGTAAATTTTAATAATCTAACTTGGGACTGGAGAAATGAAATCGTAGCTTTTTTACAGTATGGTATCGTACCTGATGACAAGGCAAAAGCACAAGCACTTCGTAAAAAGGCAGCTCATTATTATTTAAAATAAGGTAACCTTTATCGAAAGATGTTTGGTGGACCTTTAGCAAGATGCCTTGGACCTTCTCAAACGGAATATGTAATGAGGGAAATACATGAAGGACATTGCGGAAACCACGTAGGAGGAAGTTCAGTGGTAAGAACTTTGATTAGGGCATGGTATTAATGGCCCAAAATGGAAGAAGAAGCAACGAATTTCGTAGCTAAATGCGACAAATGCCAGAGGTACGGTAACAATATGCACTGACATGCCGAGTTGTTACACCCGGTTATTGCACCGTGGTCATTCATGAAATGGGGAATGGACATTGTTGGACCATTGCCTCAAGCTAAAGGACAGGTAAAATTTCTACTTGTACTTACTGATTACTTAACTAAATGGGTAGATGCAAGAGCATTTAAACAGGTACGGGAAAAAGAAGTCAAGGACTTCATTTGGCGAAATATCATCTGCCGGTTTGGTGTGCCAAAAGAAATCGTATGCGACAATTGTCCACAATTTATCGGAACTCAGGTCACGTAATTCTTTCAAAGTTGGAAAATAAAAAGGATAACATCAACACCTTATCATCCGGTAGGGAATGGGCAAGCGGAATCGAAAAACAAGGTCATTATCAATAACTTGAAGAAACGGTTACAGGATTCAAAAGGTAATTGGCCTGAGGTACTACCTGGGGTCTTATGGGCTTATCGTACAACGACAAAGACAAGCACGGGAGAAAAACCATTTTCAATGGTTTATGGCACGGAAGCCTTAATTCCAGTTGAAATAGGAGAACCGAGCACACGGAATGTTTAAGCAACGGAGGAATCAAATGATGAAGAGATGCGGGTGAACCTTGATCTGCTTGAAGGCAGGAGAGAAGCTGCATTAATAAGGATGGCAGCGCAAAAGCAAGTCATTTAACGGTATTATAACCGAAAAGCACGTCTCAGATTCTTTAATATTGGGGACTTCGTGCTTAAGAAGGTTTTTCAATCTACGAAGGCTGCTAATTCTGGAAAGCTAAGTCTAACATGGGAACGACCCTACAGAGTTCGTGAAATTGCAGGGAAAGGAGCATACGAATTGGAGACGATGGATGGGAAAATTCTACCCTCACATTGGAATGTTGTTCACCTGAAGAGATATTACTTCTGAGAAAGTACCCACGGTCTGGTATCGTCATGTTAAATTTTATCTTTGAATTGTTAAAATTTTACTAACGATTTTAGATGCTAGGCAAAACGCTAACACGTACCAAATGATGAGTCACGACCTGTACGGCAAAATGGAATACTCTAAAATTCCCGACCAAGGGTTACAATTATTCTGATGGAAACACAAATGGGTTAAGCAGTCTTCATCTGTAATCGCACCTCCGAGTCCCGTATGTTTTTTCTTTTCAGGAAAAGGACCAATTCTAGAGAGACAGACAAGTGCTCGAGGCTTCATACTTCATCGCTCAAACACTTGGGGGACTACATATTATACACAGATACGTGTGGAAAAGCAAGGATACGAAAATCGAACAAGATTGAGCAAGATTTAAAGAAAAATCGAGCTATAAAGAGACAAGTGCCGAGCAAAAGTTACGAAGTTTTCAGCATTCATCATAATGTTCTTTCCTGTCAAAATAAATGGAGATATAAGACATTCATCATAGTGTTCTTTTCCATTAAAGCAAAGACAGATCTTTGCTGTCATAAAAACAACGGAGTCACCTCTAAAACCCTTCCTAAAATATAAAGATAGGGTCATGGCTGTGTACTGAAACAGGCTATAAGAAGAAACCTTGTATGATTTATTTTTATTTTGTAAAAATCTGTTACAAGAAAAACAGTTACGAGAAAATTATAGATGTATTCCAAACACATGTAATGTATTATTCAAACAACTTGTCAAGGTTCATGAATAAAAACTTGTCAAAGTTATTTCAAACAAAACATGTGTGTTCATATTTCTTTTCATCGTATTATAATACCTTTATGAAGTTGAGACGTCTTCTTCATTAAGTGTCGATAAATATAAAAGGGCCCTCCTTTATAAACCACATGTTAGTAAGTCATGAGAATAATCATAAAGCATTTTCAAAGGATAAAAATGCTAAACTATTCTCTAAGTCCTAAAGAAATGAAAAAGGCAAGAATAGAACATATAGAAGAACTGAAAAAACTTGTCAATATAATTAAAAAGACTAAGTAGAAACTTAGTCAACAAAATGTTTATACAAGTGCCCATTTTCCAAAAATCCCTTAAAAACTAACCAAGGGATAAACCATCATTCAACAAAAAAAAAAAAAACAAGTGTAGAAACATAAACTGGTCACTGAGGTGCTGGAACATCAGAAGTTGTGATATTAGCTTCGTTTTCAAGAACAACCATAGTCATGGTATCAACTTCTAAAGAAGCAACAGGTGTGGTGTCGGCTTGACTTGAAGTGATAGGATCAGCGAGGGGAGCAAGAGTTACGGAAGCTTCAGCTTCTGTTGACTGAATCATGGAAGTTTCACCCTCAGGAGCTTGAACTGCAACGTTTTCAACTTCAAGAGCTTCATCTGTAGCTTCTTCATTTGTAGGTTCTTCAGCCACGGGAGTCTCAATCGCCGGAGAACGAAAGTCAAGTGGTTGTTGAGTCTTTTCAATAGCGTCTAAAACTTTGGCCAATTCTGATTCCAAATCAAATTTTTCTTGACTCGCCTCAGTTAAAGCATCACGACGAGAGTTCAGAAAAGCCCAACTCACTTCCAAGTCTAACTTATCTTTGAGAGTTTCGTAATCTCTCTCCCACACAACAAGCTCCTTCTTTAGCTCTTCGTTTTCAGCTAAGGTTGAATCAACAGAAGCACAAAGGGAGGCATGAGAATTCTCTAAAGCACGTACCTTATCAGAAGAGGTTCTTAAATCAGCTTGAGCTTGAGTCAAGCTTTGTACCAATTCTCCTGCATATTTTTCTTTTTTGATCAGAAGTGCCCTAAGTTCTCTGATCTCTTCACTTGACTTTGACAACTGGTCTGAAAAGGAACACTCAAGGCGCTCCTTATCCTTCTCAAATTGGCTTGAAGAAGCCTTGGCAACTGCTAATTCAGAGGTCAGTGCTCGCTTCTGCTGCTCCAGGTTATCTCTACTCTCTTGCAATTCTTCTATAGTTCCTTGAGCATTTTCAAACTGCTCCTTCCAATTAGCTGCTTCTAGCTGGGCTCCCTTAGCTATTCTCTCAGCCTCGAAGATAGACTTTTCAGACTCACGGGCCTTCTTTTCTAGAAGGGAAATTCTTCCCATCAATTCTGTGCCAATAAGGTTGGCCTACAATAGTAAAATGAAAGTAAGAATCTAGAAGTAAAAAAAAACTTGTAAGTAAATAAAGGAAAAATACCTTTAAAGTAGAATGAACTATGTTATTCATCAAAGTTAAGCAGCTGTAGCTGTTCATTTTCTTCTTTTCAATATCTCCAATTAAAGGCTTGAGCCAGACATCTTCTCCACCAGATTTCCTTAGAAGACTATCATTAGCAGGAACTTCGAGTGTCACGCTCCTCATAGCCAAACTTCTGCTAGTGGATCCCTCCTCTGTATGTTGAACAGAGGAAGGGGGAGCTATGGAAGGAGGAGTGGTAGAATAAGTAGAAATAACAGGAGTCGAAGCTGGGACAGTAGAAACAGGTAAGGGAGCAGGAGCAGATAAAGTGAGCAAAGAGGCACTTGTAGGTAAGGGAGGAATAGAAGGAACGGTATCAGATGAAGAGAGAGGAGGTTCATCCAAAACCGGACCTAACTCACCACTTTCGAAACCACTAATGAAGAGACATTGAATGGACTCATTAGTGTCCTGGGGGACGGTCTCATCATCATAAAGAAGGTGAACAAGTTCGTTAAGAGAAGCACGGGCAGGAGAAACTTTAGCCTCATCTTCAGAAATGATGCGTCTCCTAGCTCTTGGCCTAGCCACCAAAGAACTGTCTTCATCTTCATCTTCCTCGGAATCTTCTTCAACAACTTTTCTCTTTGACAGCGTAGCTTGAGTTCTTTCCAAAGAGAGGGGAGTTCCAGAAGAGGCTCGAATGGCGATAGCCACTTCAGCTGTCATACCTCAAATAACAAATCCTGACAAAAAGAGGGGTAAAAAGTTAAAAGAAGAAGAGAAAGAATTTAACATACGAAAAAGCATAAGAGATGCATACCGTGAGTTTTCACTTTCCAACCATGTTGATTGAAAATGGATTTCCATGTTCGTGCCTCCATAGGCACGACTTTCAAAATTGCACTTCCACGTCTCCCATGGTTGCTACAAAAAAGCAAAAAAGAATGAAATTCGAGAAGGAGTTAAAACTCTTAAAAATAGGTACGGTAAAAAGACCTACGTGCAAGGTTCCGTTTTTCAGGAAAAGGAATATTTGTTTCACCCATCAAACCAACTGTGGGTACCGCAACATAATGGGTGTAGCAACCACGATCTTTATTATCTTCAGGGGCTTACCAAGACCCTTTTACTTCTTGCAGTTAAGGTAAAAACACCATTGCGGAATAGCTTGGGGTGGTAAAGATGAATAAGATGGGGAAAGGTAAAGTCAACATCTGCTTTGACAGACAAATACCTTAAACAAGCCACTGCTCTCCATTCCACTGCTCTCAATCATGTCGAACAACAATGACAACACCCCAGGCCTTCCAGAAATTTAGACAAGCCAACAATTTCAAGGAAGTTCTCCACGAGATTCACCACAAGGCTCCCTACCACGATCTCGTGAAGGCACCCCCGAAGGGTCTCAGGCAAATGAATAGAATCAACTTAACAACGTCGAAGATATGAATGAGGCGTTGCAATAAATAATTGCTTCTCAAGTTAGCAAAGCCCTTCAAGCCTTTGTTAACCAGTTACCCGCAGCCCCGCTAACACCAACTCCAAACAATAATAATAACATTCTAGAGAACCCCCGCTCTGGGCTGGTTAATTCAGGAAGGGGAGGAACTCCTAGTGAAATGCAAGAAGGAGACCCAGGTAATCAAGCTAATTCTGATTTACAAAATCTCGTACTAACCTTGCAGAATAGCTTAAGGAGCAAAATGAACGCATAGAACAAATACCTGGAGTACCGACCATGATCAAAGGAGTAGACATAGACAAATATTCTCAACAACCATGGAAGCCAAATGCCGCCCCCCTCTCAATTCCGAAGAAGTTTAAAATGCCTGATATTCCAAAGTACGATGGAACATCAGACCCATGAGATCACGTCACTGCATTCACCATACGTGTCAAAGGGAATGACTTGACTAAGCAAGAAATCGAATCAGTCCTAGTCAAAAAATTTGATGAAACACTCACCAAAGGAGCTTTAATCTGGTATTCTTTATTACCTAAAAATTCTATAAATTCCTTTGCCGAGCTTGCAGATCTGTTTATTAAAGCACATTCGGGGGCTCAAAAAGTTGAAAAGAGGATGGAGGACATCTTCAAAATCAAGCAAGGAAATTCCGAGTTATTGAGGGAATTTGTAGATAGATTTCACCGAGAAAGAATGTTGCTGCCACGAGGAGACTCAAAGAAAGCCTTCGAGAATTCCCAGCAACAACGTGGAATGACGTCCACAACAGGTAGAGCACGAAGATGAGGATCGAGGAAGACATTATCCTGCGACAAAAAATAGATGAGAAAACAATTTCAAGGCGTGTAGACAATGAAAGGAGATCCGGTAAAATAGGTACGATCCTTTGGGACCTGCGGGTAAAGACTCACAGTAAAAACAAGAAAGGTACGATCATAAGCCCAGGGAATCAGGCTCTTCATCAAGGTTCAGCAATGATCGAGGCACACGTGGACAGCAAGATGATGATGGAAGTTTGAAGGCAAGGTTTGATGGCTATAATTTTAATGTGACCACTTCCGAGCTCGTGGCTATTTTAAGAGGCATGGGAGATAAGGTACGGTGGCTGAAGGAGATGAGATCAAACCCAAGTAGAATAAATCCAGATCATTGATGTGAATTCCATAATGATCACGGTCATAAAACCGCAGATAGCAGATTTCTACAAAGTGAGGTGGATCATTTGTTAAAGCAAGGATATCTCACTGAATTATTCAGTGAAAAAGGTAAACAAGCATATATGAAAAATAGACAAGAGCCCCTGAAGCCGCCCTCTCCGAAACGGACAGTCAACGTTATAAGTGGAGGAGAAGATATCAATGGTGTCTCGTATACCGCAGCAAATAAAATATCCAAAATGACAATCACTCATGGAAAGCGGCTACGACACGTGCTGGAGGAGGAGAATATTACATTTAATGACACAGATGTAGAAGGCCTCATAACCCCACATAATGATGCACTGGTAATATCATTACTCGTACATGATACTAACGTTAAACGTGTTCTGATTGATCCAGGAAGTTTGGTAAATATTATTTTGGTACGAGTGTTACGTGATATGCAACCTGAGGACAAGTTGGTTCCAAAGGTACATACTTTATCATGGTTTGATAACTCTAACATTATAACCAAGGGTGAAGCGATCCTCACCACCTTTGCAGATGGTGTTGTCAAAGATACTAAGTTTCAAGTGGTAGATATGGAGATGGCTTACAACATAATCCTTTGGAGGCCATGGATCCATGATATGGATGTTGTTCCATCAATATTGCACCAAGTTATCAAATTTCCTTCACTATGGGGAATTTTCCAAATTAGGGGAGATCAGCAAACATCTAGGAGCATAAACTCCGTTGTAGATTCAACTGTTCAAGATGAAGCCAAATAGCAACTACAAGATTCAGTTAACGAGGGAGTTGCTTCAACCTTAACTGAGGAAGGAAAAAAAAGTGTGGATTCAAAACCAGATACTATTCAAGAACCAGAGGAAAATGAGAACATTAAAACTACAATAGAAGAACTCAAAGCTGTGGTGTTATTTGCACACCAACCCGAAAGGAAGGTGTATATAGGGGCCAATCTCAGACCAGAGGTAAAACATGAATTGATTGAATTTTTAAA
>MU667938.1:91132-108251 GCA_026770625.1 Nicotiana glauca
TCGCCACGAGTCCGTACATATCAAATTTACAAGAATCGGAGTCCATTTGACCCCTCAAATCACCAATTTAAACTCTTTCAAATTTCAAGCCCTAACCTCCATTTTTAACCTTAATTTCCTTGTATTTTCAGTGTTAATCCATGTTTTTACACCATAATAACATAATCTAAGGCCAGGAATCCTTACCTGAAGAAAACTCTCGAAACCCTCTTCAAAATCGCCCAAAAATCACCTAAGTTCGAAGCCCCAAATGTTTCTTGTGAAATGAGGTCGTTTTACACTTAAAAATCCGATTTTTTTGTACTACCGCGCCGCATGGGGTGCCGCGGGGCACGGGGAGTCAGTACAATATGTTTCTAGAAGTGAAATTTCGGACCATACTGGAATTTACATAGGCGCGGCGCGCCGGGCGCCGCAGGGGGCGCCGCGGTAGTGAACTTTTCTTTGCTGCTTTGGTAATTTGGTTATAACTTTGCGTAGGAATGTCCGAATGACGAACGGTTTGATGCGTTGGAAACTAGACTCAAAGGGATTTAATGTGATAGGTTGTTCATTACACAACTCCTTATATAACTGAATATATGGTCGTCCAAAGTGAGGTCTTGTGCGCATTCATTTACAACTTAGTCTATTATTAAATTTTCCAACTTCAAAAGTACCAGTTAGCCATCCGAAATCACACCGAAGCCCCCGGGACCTCAATCCAACACGCCAACATATCTCATAACATTATTAAAACTTTTTCCAATCAACAAAACACATTCAACAACACTAAAACCATCGATTTTCATCAATTCAAAGCTTAAGTTAAACTGAAACTTTCAAAACTCATTTTCAATCAAGAACCCGACCTAAACACCTCCGAATCAACTGAAATTTTTCACACAAGTCCAAAATAACCTAAAGAAGCTACTGAAACTCTCGGAATTGCATTCCGACTCCCAGATCGGAATTTCACCTATCAACCGGAAATCGCCAAAATACTAACTTCGCCAAAATAGGCCAACTTCTTCACCGGACCTCCAAAATTACTTCCGATTGCGCTCCTAAGCCTTAAATCATCACCCGGAGCTAACCGAATCATTGGAATTCAATTCCGAGCCCTCTAACTCATAAGTCAACATCTAGTTGACTTTTTCAATTTAAGTCTTCTTAAAAGAGACTAAGTGTCTCATTTCTTATCAAAATTACTCCAATTAAATTCTAACGCACCCAATACCAATAATGAAACATAAAGCAATACAATAAGGGTAAAACGGGGTGGTAACTCACGAGACAACGGGTCGGGTCGTCACACAACCTGTTCACGAAGAGATTCTCTATCATGCTCAAAAGATAGATCATTCTGCACTATTTCCTCAACTAAAGGTTCTTGAAGAGGCTCAGAAGGTTCTTTGCCTTTAGAAGAGGACTTCCGAGTGAAAGAACCTCTAGTAACAATGCCAGAACTAGAAGAATGTGTAATGGAACTAGAACTGCCACCGCGAACATACCCTAGGCTACGAAGTCTGCCTCCTCTACCCCTTCTATATCTAACAGGGGCATTGGGGAAATTATCCAGAATTGGAACTTTTCTAGGGTTAGGGTTTGAAGATGACATGGTGGAAAAAGATGAATTAAAGAGGAAGCGAGTAGAAGTAAAGAGTAAAGTACTTAATAAGGTTTATGAAGGAGAAGACAAAGGAAAAAGGATTGAATCTGTATATAATAGCAACCGTCAAAGGCCAAGAAGTGTAATGATGGAAAGCCTATAATAAATTCAACTATCTCTTTGTGAATAGTGGAGTTGAAGAGGCCTTGAAAAAAGGATGCAAAGTTGCAGAGCTAATAGGAAAGTAACACGTGTGCAGTGGCATTAAATGGAAAAGACAACTGAAGCGTCAGTGTTGTCATGACCTTGATTATGGCAAAAATTCTCTTTTTAATGAGGATCCACTTCCCAAATATTTAATTGATAAATAAATAAAAAGTGGGGGGACTATCTGTATTGGAAAAATCCTGAATTTATATATTGAAGATGACGTGTCATGACACATGCACTGGTCAAATGGTCAAAGTATGATAATCAATCAAGAGGCACGGGCAACATCAGATACAGGAGAGAAGAAACTTAAAGAGACACGAGTCGCTACTAAAATAGCACGAGTCCCGTACCTGTTCGAATCATTGAAAGCCCAAAGATCAAAAGGAATTAGAGGAATGAACCTGACAACGCAGAAGAGGCCAAATTCAATATTAAATGCCCAATACGTTAGGGAATTTGTATTTAATATGAATGATTGAGTAACATTTCTTTTAATATCATTTATTGCTCATAATTGCCTCATTAAGGCAGAGGCATTACACATTCTCCTGTAATCAACTATAAAAGGAGAAGGTCTCAACATCTGTAAGGGCACGAAATACTATTGAGATAACACTGAAATACAAAACTATTTACTGCTTTATTATTACTCTCAAAAGTCTTTTATTATTTTTATCTCTTGATTATCAGTAACCCGATTCTTCTATATTCTAGATTTGACTAAAAATCTATTTTTTGGTTAAACAATTACCTCAACCAAATAGGAAAAGGGTTTGTAGGTGATGCTATATAAAGGGTGATGGAGAAAATTTGCTGCATTGTTAATTCTTGAAAAGAAAAACTACTTTGTGAAAGTGAGAGTGCAATACAAAGCCAAGAGACAAAATACAATTATAAAAAAAGTGTTTCCTGTTCTTCTATCTTTGAGTTGGTATTTTTGAGAAAAAATTCAACATAATATTCTTCGTTCAATTTGTTCGCGTATTTCATTGATCAAAGAGTTGATAGCAAGGATCGGTCTCGGTGTGGATACACATAGGGTCTTCGCACTATCGAAGAAAATTCTGAAATGATTCTCTCTTCATCAGTTACGTCTCGAATCCGATCTTTGACATGTAAATAAATTATAAACAAGAAAAGATCTGCATAGGATTGTTATTGTCTTCAGCTGCGTGTTACGAACACCTACATGCAATCCTACAGTAGTATCAGAACCATGGTTTTCTCGTGTCTAAAATTTATTTACGAAATATTTTAGGATTATATTTGAAGAGTTCAAATAATAACATATGTATCTTGTGCAATAGTCAAATTGTTTGAATACATATAGATTTATATTATTTTATTATGAATATAATATATACATATAAGTTAAACTGTTGAGATAGTTCGTAACTTAAATTTAAATTTTTATATTAAATACGACTGTAATATATAATAGGTTATTGGATTCTAATATTATTTTACTTGTTATTAGTTCATGAGATGTTAATTAATATTAATATTCTGGCATGAATTATTTTTATGTGATATGTAAGATAAACATGTTAGAAGAATGTTAAATTTCTTTTTTAAGTCACGTGCTTGTTCATTACATAATTTTGAATTATTTATTACATGTGATGTAAATTAAGTTAGGACTAAGTATGTAGACAACTCGAACTAAATTCACATGCTATAAAAGATTTGATCTTCATATTATTAAAAGTTGTTTTAGTAACAATTCTCTCTTACTAAAATTTGAGTTCTTAAATAATAAAATATAAGATATTTTATTATAGAGCTATCAAAGTCAATAATTTTACTTATTTCTTGTTTATAAGGAGCGGTCTGACTACCAAGAGACTTATAGTTCGGGATTATGTTAAAATTATTTATTGCATTAGATGCATGGATTGAAGGAATTATTTAATTTTACACTAGACGCCTTAACTACCCGGAGAAAATAAAATTAAATAAATTTTTTGCTATCATGATGATTGAACTCAACTATGCCAATAGGATCGACCTGACTACCAGGGGACTATTTGACATAGAGTTATTTAAGGTAATTGTATGGAGATACAATTGGTAAGAGTACTTACCTTTAAAATATATATGGAAAACGACTTGACTTCCAAGGAGCTCATACATATTGTTAAAAAATTCCTTTACTCCACTAATAGAAATAAAGATTCTTAAACTATAATGAGGATAAATAGTTTAAAATAATTAGTGGAAATATCATTTAGATAAAAGTCCATGTCTTTATGATATATGCAAATATTTTCTTATATTATTGCCTTTTATTTTCTATATTTTATATTTCTCAATATGAGACCAACAACTTGGTAGAACCAAACTTTGATGACTGGTATAGAAATTTGAAAATTGTTCTCATGCATGAAAGCATTAATGTGATCGATAAACATGCAAAGATAATCCCATCAGAGAATGATATTGAAGGCATCAAGGTTTATCAGAAATACTTGGAAGAATGCCTTGTTATGAAACACACCATTGTTGCTTCTAGAGTTTTGAACTCCAGAGGAAACATCAGAATATGGATCCAACTGCAATCATTGAATATCTTAAGAAGCTGGTTGATACACGGTCGGATATTGGAAACTCTCTAGTTGGACCCCTTGTCAATCATATGATTGATCTTATCGAAAAACTTGAGAAGTTGGGGTACAAGCTTGGTAAAGTGATTTCTAAAGATTTGATTTTGCAATCAGTATATGACGCTGAATGTTTTCACTGTAAGAAGAAAGGGCATTGGAAGAGAAACTACAAGAAGTATCTTGCAACTCTAAAGGATAAGAAATAAGGTGAGACATTAATGAAAAATATTTTCAAGGTTTCTTTAGCTACTAGTAATTCTTTATTGTGGGTATTAGATAATGACAGTGGTTATAACATTTGTAATATGTTGCAAAGGCTCAAGATAAGTAGGAGACTAAAGAAAGGAGAATTAATCTACAAGTTGGAAATGGTACAAAAGTTGTAGTCATAACTATAGGATAAATTTATTTAATAATGCCTATGGGCAAAGTGCTTATGCTGGATGATTGTTATTATGTTCCTAAATTTGTTTCGAACATAATTTCAGCTTCTATGTTGGACAAGGATGGATTTCGCATTAACATAGGCAATGGTACTTGCTCTATTAATTATGGTAATGATTTATATGTGAATGACTATCTCCAAAATGATGTTTATGTCACCTAATGTGAATGCTAATTCGATTTTGCATGTTTCTAGTTTTAAGAGGAAAAGAGATGATCAGGTACATCATACATACCTTTGGCATTATAGGCTTGGTCATATTGAAGAGAAAAGAATTAACAAGTTGTACAAGGAAAGGTACCTTGATAAGTATTATTTTGAATCATATCCAACTTGTGAATCTTGTTTCAAAGGAAAAATGACCAAATTTTCATTTACTGGAAGTGGAGAAAGAGCATCTGAATTATTAGGACTAATTCATATAGATGTTTGTAGGCCCATGAAAATTCAAGCTAGAGGTCAATATTCTTACTTCATCACATTCACTGATGATATATCAAGATATGGATTTGTGTATCTTATGAAACATAAATCTGAATCTTTTGAAATATTCAAAAGGCTCCATAGTGAAATTGAGAAACAGACTTATAAAAGTATCAAATTACTAAGGTTTGATAGGGATGGAGAATATCTTATTGAAAATTTTACTAGGTATCTCAAAGAGAATGAGATTCTCTCACAGTGGGCACCTCAGGAACACCAAAACACAATGGTGTGTCTGAAAGGAGAAATCGAACCTTATTCGATATGATGAGATCTATGATGGGATTCACTGATCTTCCAATAATTTATGGGGATATGCTTTGGAAGCAACAACATATTTACTTGATAAATTCTCCCTTAAGCCAGTCTCTACAACACCGTATGAGATATGGAAAGGACATAAGCCTAACCTTAAACATATTAAAGTTTGGGGTTATCCAGCTTATGTTAAGAGACTGCAGTCTGATAAACTTG
This sequence comes from Nicotiana glauca, assembly GCA_026770625.1. NCBI lineage: Eukaryota > Viridiplantae > Streptophyta > Magnoliopsida > Solanales > Solanaceae > Nicotiana > Nicotiana glauca. The sequence continues at coordinate 96,942 of MU667938.1, forward strand.
ACTCAAGATCTGATAAGTGTAGGTTCATTGGCTATCCCAAAGAAACAATGGGATATTATTTCTATCACCCTTTTGACCATAAAGTATTTGTGGCTAGAGGAGCAACCTTTTTGGAAAGGGAATTTCTTTTGGAAAGGAATTATAGAGGAGAAATAGAATTTGGTGAAGTTCAAGAAACTAATGAATCAACAAAAAATCAATATCATGAGATTCAAGTTGAAGAACCTTTGTTGGATATTTTAAAGTTGACAAAGAAGTTGTCATCTTCAAAGGTTGAAGTTTAAGAACGGGTTAATGAACCAATTCCATCCAAATTGAATGACAACCAAATCCAACACAAGGTGAGAAAGTTGTACAAGAACCTCTTCGAATGTCTACACGTGAATGTCATGTACCAACTAGATTAAATCTAATGGTACAAGATGATATATCAAATTAGGTTGATCATAATGATGATGACCCTAAAATCTATTAAGAGGCGATACAAGGTTCTGACTATGAGAGATGGCAAATGGCCATGAAATCCGAAATGGAATCCATGAAGGAAAATAATTATGAACTTTAGTTGAACCTTCAAAGGATATAAAACCTATATTGGAATATTCGCTTTAACAAGACAATTAAAGAGTTCAACTGTGTTAGATGCGAAGAAGAACCTCGTCTGTACAAAAGGTTAGTGGGAGCACAATTATATTCTTAGTATTGTATGTTGATGACATATTGCTCATAAGGAATGATATACCAGCATTGCAAAGTACCAAGATTTGGCTCTCTAAATAGTTCTCCATTAAAGACTTGGGAGAAGCAGCTTAAATATTGGGAATAAAGATCTATAGAGATAGATCGAGGAAGCTGCATGGACTTTCCAAGTCATTGTACATTGATACCATCTTAAAGAGTATAGCATGGATAATTCCAGAATAGTCTATCTTCCGATAGGCACTGGAATTACTCTCAGTAGGGAGGATTGTCCTAAAACACCTAAAGAGAGAGAACACATGAGTAGTATCCCATACGCTACCATTACATGTATATGTCCTGATGTGGCTTATGCACTAGGAGTGACTAGCAGATATCAGGCAATTCCTGGTGAGGAACATTGGAAGGTGGTAAAGATCATTCCTAAGTACTTAAGAAGAACTAAAGACCAATTCCTCATATATGAAGATTCTGAGTTGAAACTTGAATGTTATATTGATGCAAGTTTCTCTTCAGATAGAGATGATAGCAAATCTATTTCTGGTTATGTATTCACCTTAAATGGTGGTGCAGTGAGTTGGAAAAGTTCCAAACAAGCTACAGTAGTTGACTTAGTTGCTAAAGCAGAAATATATAGCAGCTAGCGAAGCTGCTAAAGAAGTTGTTTGGATTAAAGGGTTCTTGATTGAACTTGGTGTGGTTCCTTCAACAGAAGATATAGTTCCAATGTTGTGTGATAATACTGGAACAATTGCTCAAGCAAAAGAAACAAGATCATACCAAAAATCCAAACACGTTCTATGAAGGTATCACTTGATAAGAGAAATCATTGAACGTAGAGACGTCTAGATTCAAAAGGTTGATGAAAAGAAAAATGTTGCAAACCTATTCACTAAAGCTCTTGGCACAAATGAGTTTGGCAAGAACAAGTGAAAATTGAAAATGTAGTACATAAGCGATTGGATCTAGTGCAAATGAGAGATTGTTAGGGATATAGTAGATATGCCCTAGATCCAATATCATATTTGATGATCTGAACATATTTTTGTGAACGTTATTTGATATAAAAATATATGGCATCTGATATTCTTTTATCATAGTTATTGTTAATTGTTTGATTAACTTGATAAGGTCCTTGATTAAATTTTGAGACTTGACATTGTGATGGAGATCATGATAATGAGAGTAAAGTTTCTTATAATTTAATCTAAATTTTTTCTTAATTATAGGATTATTAATTTGGACATTAGTAATCTGGTTAGATCAATATTTATGTGATCGTCTTTATTGAATAAAGATTAGTTGATATCATTAACTAAATCACATAGATAGATGATGCATATAGAGATATGATCATTGAACCGACTCATTAGATAATTCCCAATGGTTAGAATGACCATAAACTGTCAATAGGATGTTCTCTTGAAGAATGTGATGTAAGAGTTTCCTTTGACCTGAGATCGTCACAGTGATTAACAAGTTATTTATTGTGCTTTGATACCAGACACATATGGCCCTAGGGCGATATTTGAAAGGATATTGGGTATGATTAAATGCTTGTAGAATTAGTGATTGATCAAGATGGAATCTGTCAAGTCTTGGTAATGAGTTTAAGCTCCATGTTGTCATGAATTATAAACTACCAAACTAAGACCTTGGCCGGATTGAATGAACGAAGAAAAGAGTTTCTTAGGTCATTCAATGGTCGATTATATTTGACATGAACACATAGTTGGTCACCCATTAGGATTTGACAATTGAACCATATCCTATGGTGACCAATCACAGCCAAATCCACACTACTACAAAGTAGGAAGAGAGGGTCGCAATGGTTTTTACCTGATATGAGGGTCGGGATCGAATTCCCCAGAGAGCTAGAAATTGGAGCTGGGTATCTGTCTAGAATAGAGTTACGTGATTGTTCTAAATGTCACTTCCATACATTTTTGGGTTTTCAATTATAAACTACTATTATCAAACTACTAATTGAATCTAGATTATGCTACGAGATAATTACTAAAGTTGCATCTAATGGTTTAAAGAATATTAGGGTAGTGACTTTCACCTAGGTGGCTAATTGACGGGTAATTGCTTCTAAGGCTCGATTGACGTAATTGGGGAAATATGTATAACCGTTGCACAATTTTACCCACTCTCACACCTCTCAGTAGAGAGAGTGATTTTGCCCAATTGACTCTCTTGAGACCAAATGGGTAGGCAAATTAGCTCAAGCAACTAGGGTTCAAGTCGGGTAATTACTCTCTCGAGATTTAACCCTTTAATTGGGACTATCAATTCTCTTGAGTCCATCCCAATTCCTTGTGTCACACCTCATTTTTCACTACACCCCCGGAAAGGGTCCTAACTATCCGGACAATAGCATAATAGTAGCTACGCACGGACTCTCGTCACCTCGTGCGTACGTAGCCCCCCCACAAATAGGAGCACATAACCAATTAACTCACCTAAGGGGTAATTTCCCCCTCACAAGATTAGAAAGGAGACTCACCTCGCTCTGAAGATCCATAATCGGCATTCTACATTCTTCTGAAGGCTCGAACCAACGCCCAAAGCTCCAAAACTAGCCAATGGTGATACAAATCCATTAATATATGCTAAGGTACTCATTACAATCCAATTTATAACAATTCTTAACCCCGATCAAAAAGTTGACCAAAATGCCCCCGGGCCCACGTGCCCGGAATCCAAAATTTTTCGAAGATAAAGTTTACCCATGAGCTTAGGAACTCAAATATATAATTTTCTCTTAATTCCATTCCCAAAATCGTGGCTAAATTCCAAGAACACAATATTTCTAGGTCTTCCTCTAACCCTCTATTTTCTACCCATTTTCATGCTAAAATCCATACATAATTAATGTAATTAACTCATAATAGGTAGAAATAACTTACCTTAACATTGTTGATGAAGAACCTCTCTTGAATCCTCTCAAAATCGCCAAAGCCATGAGAAATGAGAGAGAAATGGCCAAAATCCGACTTTCAAAACAATGCTTTTGCCCCAGCTATTTTCGCTTATGCGGAAATTTTACCGCTTAAGCGATTCCACTTTTGCGGTCAAAAGCCGCTTCTGCGGTCCTGGGCTCAGCCCCTTTTTTCCGCTTGTGCGATCCCCTCTTCCACATATGCTGTCCCGCTTCTGCGAAACCTTGACCGCATCTGCGGTCCAAAATCCTTCGAACAAAACTGCTTATGCGGCTCCCTCAACCGCTTCTGCAGGGCTACTTCTGCGGTCCCATTTCCATGGAATCAAAAACACGAGCAACCAGATCCTTTAGCCTTCTTCAAAATTCCATTTTTGATCCATTAACCACTCAGAATCCACCCGAGGCCCCCAGGACCCCAACCAATCATACCAACCAGTCCCAAAACACATTATGGACTTGCTCGAGGNCAAACGACTGATTGGGTCGTTACAAAAAGCTTAATGAAACAATAGATTTTGATATTTCTTTAGCCCTTTTAAATTTTTTGGATTTCTAGCTCTTAAAAATCTGCCTTGAAAGGCAAGAAAAGATACCTTTATAGGAAAGAAAGTAGGGCATCATCTCAGATATTTTGTTTCAATTCTAGTCCCTTTTTAGTTTTATTTTTTTGCTACTTGATCCCTTTTACTGACTTGTTGGTCAAGCTAACCAACTACAAATATGAAATTCAACTAAGACCCCCCACTAGAAGCTTCCTATTTCTGTTATTAAAAGATTCCCTAGCTAGGTTACCTAAACTACCCTTCATTAACCCTGTAATTACCCCTTAAAACCAAAAAGGGTCAAATTGACCCAACTAAATTTGGCATGGCTCTGCAAACCCAAACTATATCCCTTTTTCTGGATTCAACTTCAATTCAGAAAGCAAGAAGAATAACAAAACAGGCCAACCACTTGGGCCTAAATGAATTTTTTGAATCAATTGCCATCTGTGGCCCAAGACTGAAGCAAAATCAAATAAACTAAGCTAACAAACTTAAGCAAACTAAAAGAGGAAACGATTAAAGATGGACGTGGATAAAAAAAAACATGCAAAATCGATTTTGAGGAAATAGAAGAGAAGAGGAAAAAAAAAACAAAAGTAGAAGAGGACAAGAAAGCAAAAATGAAGAGAAAGAAGTACTGACCATATCTGTCTGAGCCAAATGAACAAGAAACCCTTGAACAACCTTTGAACCCGATTTTGGATCGAAATAAACTTTAATCGTGTGTTCTCAATGAAAACACACGACTAAAGTCTAATTCAAACTCAAATTTTCATCCACGAGCTGATTTGCACTTTTGAGATTTTAGGGTTTCACTTTTAGATTTAGGATTCGAAGGGTTCTAGGCAGATTTAAGGAGAACTAATCAGGGATTGAGGAAAGGGGGGTTGAGGTTACTATGTGGTGTTATTTTTGTCACGACCCCAGTTCACCCTCCATGAATATGCCGTGATGGCGCCTAGTTCCTATAACTAGGTAAGCCTAACAATACAGAAATTTAATATAACTTGCGGAATAATTAATTAAAACTGAACATATGTAAATTAATGACTGCATATAAGGCTGCTCAGCCTATACAACCCAAAAGAGATGCGGAAGTCTACAACTCAATCCCAAAACCCGAAAACTCACGGGAACAACATGCTAATAGAAACATAAAACACTGCTCTAACTCCAGAATATCTAAACAACAGAGAGAAAGGAATAAACTAGATACTAAAGCTGGAACAGAATAGAGAATCCTGGCCCTGCAGACGCGGTAGATATACCTCGAAGTCTCTGTATAACTCCTCGCCTCAATGATAGTGCGCCTAAGTAGAGGTACCAGGATAATCTGCACATGAAAAATATGCACAGAAGGGCATGAGTACACCACAGCGGTACTCAGTAAGTGCCAAGCCTAACCTCGGTCGGGTAGTGACGAGGAAGGTCAGGGCCCTACTAAGATAAAACGTAATAAATAATAAGATAATGGAAACAGTTTAAATAAATTCTAGAGCGAGAATCTAAACTAGATAAATAAGGAAGAACAGTAATAGAAAACAATGGTAACAATACAAGGAATACTGCTCTCAACAAGGAATAATAGTCGGGGATCTCTTGGAATCCTCACCATATGCACCGGGGATCTCTTGGTATCCCGAGGATCTCTTGGTATCCTCATTATATACACCAGGGATCTCTTGGTATCCCGAGGATCTCTTGGTATCCTCATTATATATACTGGGGATCTCTTGGTATCCTCAATAAGAAAGTTGGGGATCTTTTGGTATCCCAATATACAAAAATACATGTGCCACGGATCTCTTGGTATCTCGCACCCTCAGTCCAGAATATATCAAGTACAAGGGGATCTCCCGAGAAGCCGTTGTAATGACCCGGCCGGTTGTTTTTGGAATTTAGGCCCCGATCCCCCATTAACTACTTCCCCCAAGTTCAATTCTGCTATTTTGGTTTGCTGGGATGTTTGGTGTCAGGATTTAGAGTGTTTTGGGACACTTAGTCCCTAAATGAGAGCTTAAGAGTTGAAAAATGGTCCGTAATTGGAATAGTGCAAAAACGGCCTCGGAATGGAAATCCGATGGTTCTATTAGATCTGTTAGGTGATTTCGGGGTTGGGAGCGTGTTCAGAATGTATTTTGGAAGTCCGTGGCTCATTTAGGCTAGGAATGCCGAAAGTTAGTATTTTGGCGATTTTCGGTTGATAGGTGAAATTTTGATCCAAGGGTCAGAACGGAATTCCGGAAGTTGCTGTAGCACCGTCATGTCAATTGGAATGTGCGTGCAAAATTTCAGGTCATTTGGATGTGGTTTGGTCGGGTTTTTGATCGAATGCATGTTTTTGAAGTTTTAAAAGAACTTAGGTTTGAATTCGATGTAATTTGAAGATTTTGATGTTAGTCGAGGTGTTTTAATAATTGGAACAAGTTTGAATAACGTTATAGGGTGTATTGGTATTTTTTTTGAGGTCCCGGGGGCCTCGGGATGAATTCGGATGGCTAAACAGAGAATTTTTGGACTTATGAAGATTTTTGGCCTGCTGTTTCTGATATTTTCGCTTCTACGGTTTTGGATCCGCAGAAGCATAGCCGCATAAGCGGCCAGGCAGTCGCATAAGTGGAAGTGGGCATTTGGCCAGGAACCGTAGAAGCGGAGATTTTTCCGCTGAAGCGGACTCGCTTCTGCGATGGGAAGACCGCATAAGCGGTTTGTCGGGCTCTGAAGGAGACCACGGAAGCGGTTGGTTTTTCCGCAAAAGCGGGACCGCATGAAGCGGAAAATGGCTTGGGCAGAATGTTTAAATTTTGGAAATGGGACTTCGTTCCCATTTCCCATTTTTAATGATTTGGAGCTCGGTTTAGGCGATTTTTGGACAGCTTTTCTTGGAGAACAATGGGGTAAGTGTTCTTAACTCAATTTTGGTTGTATAACTCGAATCTATTACAGGTGTTGGTGTTTAGTCTAAGGATTTTGTTGAAAAGGGGTAGAAACCCCTCTTGGATAGAATCACTAATTTGAAGGTCGAAATGATATGGGAATTTTGTAATTTTGGTAAGGTTAGACTCGTGAGAGTGCGAGGTTTCTGTAAATGTAAATTTTACCCGGTTCCGAGACGTGGGGTCCGAGGGGTATTTTGGTTATTTTTCATAATTTCACGTATTAGCTTAGAATTTAATTGTAGAATCAATTACCTGAATTATTATTTACAATATGCAATTTAATTGAATAGATTTGAGCCATTTGGAGTCAGATACTCGTGGCAAGAGCGTGGTTTCAGGTTGACTTGAACTTGTTCGAGGTAAGTGGCTTGTCTAACCTTGTATGGGGGACTTTGTCCCTTAGGATGTGATATTTGGTAATTGAATGCCTTGTACGTGAGGTGACGAGCGTGTACTTGAGCAAATTGTTGAAACCCTGAATTTTTACTTAAAATATTTGAATCGAGTTTCTTTCGTATTTGCTTTATTCTACTTGCTATTATAGCCTGTGCCGATATAGAAAAGTATGTTAGTTGATCCAAATTGATTATTTGCTTAATTTTCCTGAATTAAAATTACGTGGAGCATGTTAGACCAGAATTATTTGTTTCTTTGTATTGTTATACTTCAATTTCTGATTATTCTTTGATTTTGGTTGTGCATTTACATTGGGACTACGGGTTTGATTCCCGGGAGCTCACCCCCTTGTTTGTTTACTTTGGGACTACGGGTTCGATTATCGGGAGATCCCCCTGCACATTTATATTTGGGACTACGGGTTTGATTCCCGGGAGATCCCCCTGCACATTTATAATTGGGACTACGGGTTCGATACCATGGAGATCCCCCTGCATGTGTTATGTTCTAAGACTGAGAGTGCGGGATACTAAGAGATCCCTGGCACAGAAATGATTATATATTGTGGATACCAAGAGATCCCAGAATTATTATTGAGGATACCAGGAGATCCTCGGGATACCAAGAGATCCTCGAATTATTATTGAGGATACCAAGAGATCCTAGAATTATTATTGAGGATACCAAAAGATCCTAGAATTATTTTTGAGGATACTAGGAGATCCTCGGGATACCAAGAGATCCCCGAACGATTTATTGAGGATACCAAGAGATCCTAAAATTATTATTGAGGATACCAGGAGATCTTTGGGATACCAAGAGATCCCCGAATGATTTATTGAGGATACCAAGAGATTCTCGAGATACCAGGAGATCCCCGATGATAAATATCCGGTTGTGGCTTGTATCTCTATTAATTGATTATGTTTGTTCTCTGTTACTGTTTTTCTTATTTTCTTGTTGGATTTCTGTTGTGATTATACTCATATTGTCTCCTCATTATCATACTGATTATTATATTTTATCTTAGTAGGGCCCTGACCTTCCTCGTCGCTACTCAACCGAGGTTAGGCTTGGCACTTACTGAGTATCGCTGTGGTGTACTCATGCCTCTTTTGCGCATGTTTTTCATGTGCAGATCCAGGTACTTACGGTCCGGCACATTATCAGTGATCCAGGAGTGATATTCAGAGACTTTGAGGTATATCTTCCACGTCCGCAGACCAGAAGTCTCTATCTTATTCCAGTTGTAGTATAAGATTTTCCTTTCTTTCGGTTGTGTAGAAATTCCGGAGTTAGAGCAGTGTATTACTTTCTATTAGCCTGTGGTTCCCGTGACATTCCAGGTTTTGGGATTTTTGTTTCAGAATTTGTAGAGTTAAAGTGTATGTGCCAGGTGGCAAGTTGTATACTTCCTGAAGTTATTTAACTTTTGACTTAATATTTCCGTATTGGTTGTTACTTCTGCACTGTTAGGCTTACCTAGTCGTTGTGTCTAGGTGCCATCATGATGTGTTCACGATTGGTGAATTAAGGTCGTGACAAGTTGTTATCAGAGCTCTAGGTTCATAGGAGTCACAGAACACATGCCGGTTTATTAGAGTCTCGCTGATCGGTACGGAGACGTCTGTACTTATCTACGAGAGGCTATGTAACTGTTAGGAAAATTCCACTTCATTTCATTCCTTATCGTGCGCCATTTATTCAGCTGGAGCCTACATCATATGTTCTTTTGCATTCACTCGTGCATTGAAAATTGCGCACTCGGTATCACTTATGCGACGAAGGTTCGTGATGCTACAGAAGGATTTCAAGGGAGCCAAGAATTTGCTCAACCATTATTACCACGTATCATCCATACCGATAATGCAGAAGTATTGAGAGATCATTCAATTGTGCACATGAGGGTGCAATAAGTTCTGATATCTGGTTGATAAGAACGATCTTGAGAAGGTTTACTTAATTGCCTAATCATCGCAGTAATGGTAGAGTCACGAAGTGGATATAGACCTGAAGATAGTTGGTGGTAATAGAGACCATGTGGTTCGTATGAGATGTCTATTTAGCGAAGGTTACAAATAGCAACCGAGATGTTGGAGGAAGTGAGTTTAACTATCCTAAGGAGGACATGTACCAAACGAATGTCTTGAGTTGTCTTATGATGATGACGTACAAGCGATAAAGGTTAGTATCATGGATTATCAGGATGTATCTTATGGCTTTGCGCCAAGTGAAAGGAGTTCATTATCAACGATCAAATTGTGGGTCATGTGTCATATCAGATTTGGCCTGCGATGTATTTAAGTGGTATTCAAAAGTTCTCTAAAAATTTCATATGAGTAAGAGTTGAGATTTGTATGGGATGATGTTGGGACCTTCGATGTTCCTATGTCCATAATAATTCTATATTTCAGTATCAATAGGGAAATGGAAACGATTTCAGAATACTCGTAGTGCTCCAGTTAATCAGGGCACTCTCATGGGGTAGTCATCTTTTAATGCACCACTTGCATGGAATTCCTTCAATGGTTATTCGAGTTATCCGGCACATACTCAGTATGAGCAGCCAAACTGCAGATGGGTTGTTATGAATGTGGTGATACTAGAAAACATCATGAGAAATTATCCCAGACTCGGGAGAAATCTATTTCATCAGGACACACAGTCAACACACTCCATTATAGTTACTAATCTACATACAGTACAAGTTAGAGATGGGGAACGAATGGGTAGATGGCGCCTAAGAGGTGGATGCCCGATCCATTGATATAATTACTATAGTGTGGCTGAGGCCACTACACCAGATGGTGTCAGTACATTTGCAATGTTGATTATTATAAAAAGATATTTTTCCTTAACTTGATTTGGTTTTGAAAATTGAGGCGAGTTCTTTTAATGTGCTCCACTCATGAGTGAGCTTCGTAATCCTGAGATTTACTTATGTGAATACTCACGTTGGGATATTATATGGAGATAGCTATCCTTATCATTATGTGTTGGTCACTAAAAATATCTGAGGCTAAAAGTGATTTTTATTACTTACTACAATGGGTTTTGATGTGATTTTAGGATAATTAATTTTAATTGTCAATTATATGCCCTATCGGTATGAGGGTTCATTATATGTTGTGATTCTCTTTGACGAAAATTATTGAAAAGAGAAAGAAAGAAAATGAAAAATTTCAGTTGGTACAATGTGCAAATACTTGTGATTCAGAGTTGAGGATGAGATCCTCAAATTTTTATATAATGTGAAATATTTTGAACCGAGCTAAAAGCTGCGGTGGATGTTATATAAAGGACAAGGTCCTGGCGGAGAAAAGTTTATGTGTTTAAAAAAATTCTCATTTTATGAAATTAAAAAAAAATTGTACTATATTTTAAATGGGAGTCATGCCTGTTAGGCTTATTTGACAATTCTTGTGTATTTTCTGTTCATATTTAGTCATTTTGTGTTGTAAAAATTGAGTTTTAGCCTACGAGATGGGCGCCCAGGTGGCGTTAAATGTGACTTGTTAATTCGGGTAAGTAATTATGAGATATTGATGCCTCGTTGTGAGTAAAGCGGAGGTCTGAAATGAGATGTTTGTTAACATAAGGTTAATTGGCAAGATTGTAATTTATGAACAACTATTATGGCCAGAGACGAGGTTTTAGGCATACAGATGACGTGTTTCATGTCCAGATATCATTATGATAATGTGATGCTTGTAATGCAGAGATTAGTATTATTGATATATACATTGTGGTGTTTTATTGGGTTGTGGATGTGTTGTTAGGAGTT
>MU667938.1:110718-123670 GCA_026770625.1 Nicotiana glauca
GGGTTCAGCCGGCCGAGGAGGCGACTTGGGAGACTGAGCGGGATATGCGCAACCAGTACCCTCATCTTTTCACTACTCCAGGTATGTTCTTTATGCTCGTTCGAGGACGAACGAATGTTTAAGTGTGGGAGGATGTAACGACCCGGCCGGTCATTTTTGGAATTTACGCCCCGATCCCCCATTAACTGCTTCCCCTAAGTTCAATTTTGCTATTTTGGTTTGCCAGGACGTTCAGTGTCAGGATTTAGAGTATTTTGGGACACTTGGTCCCTAAATGAGAGCTTAAGAGTTGAAAAATGGTCTGTAATCAGAACAGTGTAAAGACGGCCTCGGAATGGAAATCCGATGGTTCTGTTAGCTCCGTTAGGTGATTTCAGGGTTGGGAGCGTGTTCGGAATGTATTTTTGAAGTCCGTGGCTCATTTAGGCTAGGAATGCCGAAAGTTAGTATTTTGGCGATTTCCGATTGATAGGTAAAATTTTGATCCGAGGGTTAGAACGGAATTTCGAAAGTTGCTGTAGCACCGTCATGTCAATTGGAATATGTGTGCAAAATTTCAGGTCATTTGGACGTGGTTTGGTCGGGTTTTTGATCGAATGCGTGTTTTTGAAGTTTTAAAAGAACTTAGTTTTGAATTCGATGTAATTTGAAGATTTTGATGTTAGTCGAGGTGTTTTAATAATTGGAACAAGTTTGAATAGCTTTATAGGGTGTATTGGTATTTTTGTTTGAGGTCCCGAGGGCCTCGGGATGAATTCGGATGGGTAAACGGAGAATTTTTGGACTTATGAAGATTTTTGGCCTGCTGCTTCTGATATTTTTGGTTCTGCGGTTTTGGAGCCGCAGAAGCGTAGCCGCATAAGCGGCCAAGCAGTCGCATAAGCGGAAGTGGGCGTTTGGCCAGGAACCACAGAAGTGGAGATTGTTCCACTGAAGCGGACTCGCTTCTGTGATGGGAAGACCGCATAAGCGGTTTTTCGTGCTCTGAAGGAGACCGCAGAAGCGGTTGGTTTTTCCGCAAAAGCGGGACCGCAGAAGCGGAAAATGGCCTGGGCAGAATGTTTAAGTTTTGGAAATGGGAGATTTCCCATTTTTAATGATTTGGAGCTCGGTTTGGGAGATTTTTGGACAAATTTTCTTAGAGAACAATGGGGTAAGTGTTCTTAACTCAATTTTGGTTGTATAAATCGAATCTATTACAAGTGTTGGTGTTTAATCTGAGGATTTTGTTGAAAAGGGGTAGAAACCCCTCTTGGATAGAATCACTAATTTGAAGGTCGAAATGATATAGGAATTTTGTAATTTTGGTATGGTTAGACTCGTGAGAGTGCGAGGTTTCTAGAAATATAAATTTTACCCGGTTCCGAGATGTGGGGCCCGAGGGGTATTTTGGTCATTTTTCATAATTTCGCCTATTAGCTTAGAATTTAATTGTAGAATCAATTACTTGAATTATTATTTACAATATGCAATTTAATTGAATAGATTTGAGCTATTTGGAGTTAGATACTCGTGGCAAGAGCGTGGTTTCAGGTTGGCTTGCACTTGTTCGAGGTAAGTGTCTTGTCTAACCTTGTGTGGGGAACTTTGTCCCTTAGGATGTGGTATTTGGTAATTGAATGCCTTGTACGTGAGGTGACGAGTGCGTACTTGAGCTAATTGTTGAAATCCCAAATTTTTACTTAAAATATTTGAACCGAGTTTCTTTCGTATTTGCTTTATTCTACTTGCTATTATAGCCTGTGCCGATATAGAAAAGTATGTTAGTTGATCCAAATTGCTTATTTGCTTAATTTACCTTAATTAAAATTATGTGGAGCATGTTAGACCAGAATTATTTGTTGCTTTGTATTGTTATACTTAAATTTCTGAATATTCTCTGATTTTGGTTGTGCATTTACATTGGGACTACGGGTTTGATTCCCGGGAGCTCCCCCCTTGTTTGTTTACTTTGGGACTATGGGTTCGATTCCCGGGAGATCCCCCTGCACATTTATATTTGGGACTACGGGTTCGATACCCTAGAGATCCCCCTGCACGTGTTATGTTCTAAGACTGAGAGTGCGGGATACCAAGAGATCCCTGGCACAGAAATGATTATATATTATGGATACCAAGAGATCCCAGAATTATTATTGAGGATACCAGGAGATCCTCGGGATACTAAGAGATCCCCGAATTATTATTGAGGATACTAAGAGATCCTAGAATTATTATTGAGGATACCAAGAGACCCTAGAATTATTTTTTGAGGATACCAGGAGATCCGCGGGATACCAAGAGATCCCCGAACGATTTATTGAGGATACCAATAGATCCTAGAATTATTATTGAGGATACCAGGAGATCCTCGGGATACCAAGAGATCCCCGAACGATTTATTGAGGATACCAAGATATTCTCGAGATACCAGGAGATCCTCGATGATAAATATTCGGTTGTGGCTTGTATCTCTATTCATTGATTGTGTTTGTTCTCTGTTACTGTTTTTCTTATTTTCTTGTTGGATTTCTGCTGTGATTATACTCATATTGTCTCCTCATTATCATACTGATTATTATATTTTATCTCAGTAGGGCCCTGGCCTTCCTTGTCACTGCCCAACCGAGGTTAGGCTTGGCACTTACTGAGTACCGCTGTGGTGTAATCATGCCTCTTCTGCGCATGTTTTCCATGTGCAGATCCAGGTACTTATGGTCCGACACATTATCAGTGATCCAGGAGTGATATTCAGAGACTTTGAGGTATATCTGCCACGTCCGCAGATCAGAAGTCTCTATCTTATTCCAGCTGTAGTATATGATTTTCCTTTCTTTCGGTTGTGTAGAAATTCCGGAGTTATAGCAGTGTATTACTTTCTATTAGCCTATGGTTCCCGTGAGATTCCGGGCTTTAGGATTTCTGTTTCAGAATTTGTAGAGTTAAAGTGTATGTGCCAAGTGGCAAGTTGTATACTTCCTGAAGTTATTTAACTTTTGACTTAATATTTCCGTATTGGTTGTTACTTCCGCGCTATTAGGCTTACCTAGTCGTTGTGACTAGGTACTGTCATGACGTGTTCACGATTGGTGAATTAGGATCGTGACAGCCGTCCCGTAGTCCCAAATTAAACACACAACAACAACTCAAAATCTCAGAATAAATGCTAAAATCTGTACAAGTAATAGAAATTTCTAGCCTACATGCTTCACAGAATACAAATTGTACAATTAAACAATTAAGCAAGTAAGTCAGCTAAACATGCTTCTCTAAGCTAGCACAGGTTTAAGCTTACAGTCTAAAATGAACAAGTAAACAGGAAATCTCAATTTAAATACTTCAAGTAGAAACAGTTTTACAACAATTAGCTCAAGTACGCGCTCGTCACCTCACGTATGAGACATTCAAATATTCAAAGATCATGTCCTAAGGGGAAAAGGTCCCCTACACAAGGTTAGACAAGCCACTTACCTCGAACCGGCTCAATATCACTAGGAACCACCCCCTTGCCACGAGTATCCAACTCCAAATGGCCCAAATCTATTCGATTCAATTACATATTGTAAATAATATTACAAACAACTGATTCCACTATAAAAATTAAAGCTAGGGCGCGAAAATAGGTAAAATGACCAAAATACCCCTCAAGACAACGTCTTGGAATCGAATAATTTTTACATTTTCAGAACCCTCGTACTCTCACGAGTCTAACCATATAAAAATCTCCCAAATCGGAGGTCAAATGCTCACTCAAAACCCAATAGTTTAACCAATGAAGTTTTACCCCAAATTACACAATTTTGATCTTAAATTTGAATTCCAATGATGTATTTAGCTATATAATGATGTAATATAATGAAAAGGGATCAAAGAAATGTTACCCAATGATTTTCTCTTCAAAACCCACTCAAAATTGCCTTCTCCCGAGCTCTCAATCAATTTTTCAAACTTATAAAATTATACCCTCGACATTGCTATTTCTGAATAGTCATTTCCGCTTCTACGGACAAGGGACTGCTTCTGCGTTCCTGCTTATGCGGAAGACCAACCGCTTCTGCGGTTTTTCACTTAAGGGCCAGATTTCGCTTATGCGGAGAAATAACCGCTTCTGCGGTTCCTGAGGGCGAAGACCAAGCTCGCTTCTGCGATGAGGCAGCCGTTTCTGCGGTCCCCAAGCCGCAGAAGTGAAAATACCATAAGGACCAAAATATCAGCTGCTGCAAAACATAGAAATTTCCTCCGTTAACCACCCGAAATCATCCCAACGCCCCCAGGACCTCAACCAAAAGCACCAATACCACCTAATACCTTATTCGAACTTGTACCAATCCTTAAAATACCTAAAACGACACCGAAAACTCGATTAAATCAAAGATTCAAGCCTAAGAACTTCAATTTTCCTCCAAATACGCTTTCGATCAAAACCTAATCAAAACACGTCCAAATGACCTGAAATTTTGCGCACACGTCCCAAATGACATGACGGAGCTACTGCAACTTTCGGAATTCCATTCTGAACCTCGGATTAAAAACTCACTATCGGACCAGAAACTTCAAAAATATAAACTTCGGCATTTTAAGCCTAAATGAGCTACGGACCTCCAAAATACATTCCGAACACGCTCCCAACCCTGAAATCACCTAACGGAGCTAACAGAACCATCAGATTTCCATTCCAAGGTTGTCTTTACACTGTTCTAATTACGGACCATTTTTCAACACTTAAGCTCTCATTTAGGGACTAAGTGTCCCAAAACACTCCAAATCCTAACACCGAACGTCCCGGCAAACCAAAATATCAGAAATGAACTTAGGGGAAGCAGTTAATGGGGGATCAGGGTGTAAATTCCAAAAATGACCGGCCAGGTCATTACATCCTCCTACGCTTAAACATTCGTTCATCCTCGAACGAGCATAGAGAACATACCTGAAGTAGTGAAAAGATGAGGGTACTGGCTGCGCATATCCTGCTCGGTCTCCCAAGTCGCCTCCTCGGCCGACTGACCCCGCCACTGAACCTTCACTGAAGCTACACTCTTTGACCTCAACTTTTTGACCTGCCTGTCCAATATAGCCACTGGCCCCTCTACATAGGATAGATCCTTGTCCAACTGGACTGAACTAAAATCTAACATGTGCGACGGGTCACCATGATATCTCCGGAACATCAAAACATGGAATACCGGGTGAACTTCGGCTAAGCTGGGAGGTAAGGCAAGCTCATAAGCAACCTCCCCAACTCGCCTCAAGATCTCAAAAGGGCCAATAAACCTCGGACTCAACTTTCCTTTCTTCCCAAACCTCATGACGCCTTTCATAGGCGAGACCCGAAGCAGAACCCGCTCACAAACCATATATGAAACATCATGAACCTTCCTGTCTGCGTAACTCTTCTGTCTGGACTGGGATGTACGGAGTCTATCTCTAATCACCTTAACTTTCTCCAATGCATCCTGAACCATCTCTATACCCAATAGCCTGGCCTCACCCGGCTCAAACCAACCCATCAGAGATCTATACCTCCTACCATATAAAGCTTCATACGGCACCACCTGAATGCTGGACTGATAACTGTTGTTATAAGAAAACTCCGCCAATGGCAAGAAATAATCCCAAGACCCTCCAAACTCAATCACACACGCACAGAGCATATCCTCAAGAATCTGAATAGTGCGCTCGGACTGTCCGTCCGTCTGGGGGTGAAATGCTGTGCTCAACTCCACTTGAGTGCCTAACTGCTGCTACATGGCTCTCCAGAACTGCGATGTAAACTGAGTACCTCTGTCTGAAATGATAGAAACTGGAATACCATGCAAATGGACGATCTCCCTGATATAAATCTCCGCCAACCGCTCCGACGAATAAGTGGTACACACAAGAATGAAATAAGCAGACTTGGTCAGCCGATCCACAATGACCCAAATGAAGTCAAACTTCTTCAAGGTTCGTGGAAGTCCCGATATAAAGTCCATGGTGATACGCTCCCACTTCCAATCCGGAATCTCTATCTGCTGAAGCAACCCACCCGAACGCTGGTGCTCATACTTCACCTGCTGGCAGTTGAGGCATCTAGACACATAACCAACTATATCCTTCTTCATCTGCCTCCACCAATAGTGCTGCATCAAATCCTGATACATCTTCGCGGCACCCGGATGGATGGAATACCGCGAACTATGGGCCTCTGCTAGAATCAACTCTCGAAGACCATCAATATTAGGCATACAAATCTGGCCCTGCATCCTCAATACCCCATCATCCCCGATGGCCACATCTCTGGCATCACCATGCTGGACCCTGTCCTGAAGGACAAGCAAATGAGGGTCATCATACTGCCGCTCCCTGATACGGTCAAATAGGGAAGACCGGGATCCCACACAGGCTAGAACCCGACTGGGCTCCGAGAGATCCAATCTCACAAACTGACTGGCTAGGGCCTAAACATCCATCGCCATCGGCCTCTCTGAAGTTGGTAAATATGCCAAACTACCCAAACTCTCTACCCGGCGACTCAAGTCATCTGCCATCATATTGGCCTTTCCCGGGTGATACATGATGGTGATATCATAGTCCTTCAATAGCTCTAACCATCTCCTCTGACGCATATTCAGGTCCTTCTGCTTGAGCAAGTGCTGCAAACTCCGATGGTCAGTATAGATCTCACAAAGAACCCCGTACAAATAATGACGCCAGATCTCAAGGCATGAACAATAGCAGCTAACTCAAGGTCGTGGACAGGGTAATTCTTTTCGTGTATCTTCAACTGTCTAGACACGTAGGCAATTGCCCTACCGTCTTGCATCAACACCGCTCCAAGTCCAACCTGTGAGGCATCACAATAAACTGTATAAGACCCCAAACCGGTAGGCAGCATCAAGATTGGGGATGAAGTCAAAGTTGTCTTGAGCTTTTGGAAGCTCGCCTAACACTCCTCTGTCCACTAAAATGGGGCACCCTTTTGGGTCAATCTAGTCATAGGGTCAGCAATCAATGAAAATCCATCCGTGAAACGACGGTAGTAACTCGCCAAGCCATGGAAGCTGCGAATCTCCGTAGCTAAGGACGGCCTGGGCCAACTCTGCACGGCCTCTACCTTCCTCAGATCCACCCGAATACTCTCATTAGAAATCACATGGCCTAATAATGCCATAGAACTCAGCCAAAACTCACATTTTGAGAACTTTGCATATAACTTCTTCTCCCTCAAGGTCTGAAGCGCGGTCCTCAGGTGCTGCTCATGATCTTCCCGACTCCGGGAATACACCAGAATATCATCAATAAAAACAATCACGAACGAGTCAAGATATGGCCTGAACACACTGTGCATCAAATGCATGAAAGCTGCAGGGGCATTGGTCAGCCCAAATGACATAACAAGGAACTCGTAATGACCATACCGAGTCCTGAAAGCAGTCTTCGGGATATCTGGCTCCCGAATCTTCAACTGATAGTAACTTGAGCGCAAGTCAATCTTAGAAAACACCTGAGCGCCCTGAAGCTAGTCAAACAGATCATCTATACGAGGCAAAGGATAACGGTTCTTCACTGTAACCTTGTTCAACTGGTGATAATCAATGCACATGCGCATAGAACCATCCTTCTTCTTTACAAACAAGACAAGAGCACCCCACAGTGAAACACTAGATAGAATAAAACCCTTACCAAGCAATTCCTGCAATTGGTCCTTCAACTCCTTCAACTCAGGAGGAGCCATGCGATACGGAGGAATGGAAATGGGCTGAGTGCCCGACAACAGATTAATGCCAAAGTCAATGTCTCTATCGGGCGGCATGCCCGAAAGATCAGCTAGAAACACATCGGGGTAATCATGTACCACTGGAACTGAATCAACAGAAGGGGTATCAACACTAACATCTCTCACATAAGCCAAATATGCGGCACACCCCTTCTCAACCATGCGCTGAACTTTAAGAAAAGAGATAACTCTACTGGGAGGGTGATCTAAAGTACCACTCCACTGAATACGCGGAATACCCGCCACGGTCTTGGCATGACAATAAAGAATAGCATGATGGGGCAACAACTATTCTATGCCCAGAATAATATCAAAGTCAACCATACCGAGTAACAATAAATCTGCTCTGGTCTCAAAACCATGAATAGTAACCAAACATGACCGCTAAATACAGTCCACAACAAGAGAATCTCCCACATGAGTAGAAACATAAACGGGGGCACTCAAAGAATCCCGAGGCACACCCAAATGCGGAGAAAAATAAGAAGACACATAAGAATAAGTAGAGCCTGGATCGAATTGAACCGATGCCTCTCTGTGACAAACCAGTATAATACCTGTGATGACGGAATCGGAGGTAACAACCTCAGTGTAAGCAGTAATATAATAATATCTTGCCCGACCCCTCTCTCGAGGATGACCTCTATCTCCCCGACCTCTGCCCCTGGCTAGCTGGGCAGGTGCGAAAGCAGCTGGAGCTGTGACCATGGCCCGAGAACTTTGAGGAGCACGTTGTGGCTGAGCAGTCTGTGAATGTGCACTCCTCTCAAGTCTAGGTAAATCCCTCACCACATGACGGGTGTCACCACACTTATAACAAGCTCTGGGAGGACTTGGTGGCTGTGACTGACTGGGGCTAGGCCTACTGGACTGACCTCTGGAAGCACCCCGTACATGAGGCGCGATAGAAACTAGAGGTGCATAGTAAGGCTCCTGAGGTATAGGCGGAGCTAGAGTACTGCCGGCTGCTGGTAAAGCTGAATGTACAGGGCGACCCGCATAACCTCTACCATAACGACCTGCTGATGGGGTACGGGCACCAGAGTAGTGGCCCGATTCTCGAGACCTCTTGGCCTTCCTCTCCCCTCGCTCCATGGCGAGCATACCCTCAATCCTCCTAGCAATGCTCACTATATACTGGTAAGGAATATCCATCTCCAACTCTCGAGCCATGCTGGACCTGATGGGCGGGATAAGGCCCTCAATTAACCCGCGAACCCTCTCTCGAACTGTGGCAACCAAAGTCGGTGCATGCCTGGTCAACCTGGTATAATGGATGGAATACTATGAAACTGTCACATCACCCTGGCGCAAGTGCTCAAACTCCGCATGCCATGAATCCTTGAGGCTCTGGGGAAAAAACTCTCTTATAAACATGTTTGAGAACTGGGTCCAAGTCAGTGAAGCAGCCTCGACTGGACTGTCTAACTCATAAGTACGCCACCAATCATAGGCGGTTCCCCGAAGCTGAAAAGCAGTGAAAGAAAACCCACTGGACTCCACTATGCCATAGTGCGAAGAATAAGATGACACTCCTCCAAAAATCCCAAGGAATCATCTGATGCTAGTCCACTGAACACTGGAGGATCATATTTCTTGAACATCTCAAGTCTACGCTGCTCGTCCTCTAAAGTAGCTGACCCATCCTCGGGCTGAACTGGTGCAGCAGGCGGTGCAGGAATAATATCCGGACCCTGCTCAACCTACACTCGTTGCTCAGGAGTGCGGACAACGGAAGTCTATGCTCCTCCCTTGGCCTGGTACGTGGCTGCAGTAAGGGGAAGCAACCCTACCTGAGCCAAAGTGGTGTACATACTCATGAACTGAGCTAAAGTCTGGAGTAGTAGTGGCAGTAGTAGGTGTTCCAGGTGCCTGGGCTCTGGCTAGATCTGCTAGTGGTACCTCGGCAACAGCTCGTGCAGGTGCTTTGGCTGCAATAGGGGGCACGGTTGCCTGGTCATCTCGTGTAGCACGTGTCCTCACCATCTGTGAGAGAATAGAAGACACAAGTTTAGAATTAATGTCAAAAATATCGCACGAAAAGGAATTCAAATGAAATGAAGATTTTTCCTAAATAGTTACATAGCCTCTCGTAGATAAATACAGACGTCTCAGTACCGATCAACGAGACTCTAATAAACTGGCCTGTGTTGCGTAACTCCTATGAACCTAGAGCTCTGATACCAACTTATCATAACCCCGGTTCACCCTCCACGAACATGCCGTGATGGAACCTAGTTCCTACAACTAGGTAAGTCTAACAATGCGGAAATTTAATATATCTTGCGGAATAATTAATTAAAACTGAACATATGTAAATTAATGACTACATATAAGGCCGCTCAGCCTATACAACCCAAAAGAGATGCGGAAGTCTACAACTCCATCCCAAAACCCGGAAACTCACGGGAACAACATGCTAATAGAAATGTAAAACACTGCTCTAACTCTAGAATATCTAAACAACTGAGAGAAAGGAATAAACTAGATACTAAAGCTGGAATAGAATAGAGACTCCTGGCCTACGGATGCGGCAGATATAACTCAAAGTCTCCGTATAACTCCTCGCCTCAATGATAGTGCGCCTGAGTAGAGGTACCTGGATAATATGCACATGAAAAACATGCGCAGAAGGGCATGAGTACACTACAATGGTACTTAGTAAGTGCCAAGTCTAACCTCGGTTGGGTAGTGACGAGGAAGGTCAGGGCCTTACTGAGATAAAACATAATAAATAATAAGATAACAAAAATAGTTTAAATAAAGTCTACAGTGAGAATCTAAACCAGATAAATAAGGAAGAACAGTAATAGAAAGCAAAGGTAACAATACAAGGAATACTTCTCTCCACAAGGAATAATAGCCGGGGATCTCTTGGTATCCCGAGGATCTCTTGGTATACCGAGGATCTCTTGGTATCCTCACCATATGCATCGGGGATCTCTTGGCATCCCGAGTATCTCTTGGTATCCTCATCATATACACCATGGATCTCTTAGTATCCCGAGGATCTCTTGATATCCTCATTATATACACTGGGGATCTCTTGGTATCCTGAGGATCTCTTGGTATCCTCAATAGGCAAGCCGGGGATCTCTTGGTATCCCAATATACAAAAATACATGTGCTGGGGATCTCTTGGTATCCCGCACCCTCAATCCAGAATATATCAAGTACAGGGGGATCTCTACGGGAAGCTGTCCCGTAGTCCCAAATTAAACACACAACAACAACAACTCAAAATCTCAGAATAAATGCTAAAATCAGTACAAGTAATAGAAATTTCTAGCCTACATGCTTCACAGAATACAAATTGTACATTTAAACAATTAAGCTAGTAAGTCAGCTAAACATGCTTCTCTAAGCTAGCACAGGTTTAAACTTATAATCTAAAATGAAGAAGTAAAGAGGAAATCTCAATTTAAATACTTTAAGTAGAAACGGGTTTACAATAATTAGCTCAAGTACGCGCTCGTTACCTCACGTACGAGACATTCAAATATTCAAAGATCATGTCCTAAGGGGAAAAGGTCTCCCACACAAGGTTAGACAAGCCACTTATCTCGAACCGGCTCAATATCACTAGGAACCACGCCCTTGCCATGAGTATCCGACTCTAAATGGCCCAAATCTATTCAATTCAATAACATATCGTAAATAATATTGCAAATAACTGATTCCACTATAAAAATTAAAGCTAGGGCGCGAAAATAGGTAAAATGACCAAAACGCACCTCATGCCAATGTCTTGGAATCGAAAAATTTTCACATTTTCAGAACCCTCGTACTCTCACGAGTCTAACCATATAAAAATCTCTCAAATCGGAGGTCCAATGCCCACTCAAAACCCAATAGTTTAGCCAATGAAGTTTTACCCCAAATTACCCAATTTTGATCTTAAATTCGAATTCCAATGATGTATTTAGCGATATAATGATGTAATACAATGAAAAGGGATCAAAGAAACGTTACCTAATGATTTTCTCTTCAAAACCCACTCAAAATCGCCTTCTCCCGAGCTGTCAATCGATTATTCAAACTTATGAAATTAAACCCTTGAAATTGCTATTTCTAAACATTCATTTCCGCTTCTACGGACAAGGGACCGCTTCTGCGGTCCCGCTTATGCGGAAGACCAACCGCTTCTGCAGTTTTTCACTTAAGGGCCAGATTCTGCTTCTGCGGAGAAATAACCGCTTCTGCGGTTCCTGAGGGGGAAGACCAATCTCGCTTCTGCGATGAGGAAGCCGCTTCTGCGGTCCCCAAGCCGCAGAAGCGAAAATACCAGAAGGAACAAAATACCAGCTGCTGCAAAACTTAGAAATTTCCTCCGTTAACCACCCAAAATCATCTCGAGGCCTCTGGGACCTCAACCAAAAGCACCCATACCACCTAATACCTTATTTGAACTTGTACCAATCCTTAAAATACCTAAAATGACACCGGAAAACCGATTAAATCAAAGATTCAAGCCTAAGAACTTCAATTTTCCTCCAAATACGCTTTCGATCAAAACCTAACCAAAACACGTCCGAATGACCTGAAATTTTGTGCACACGTCCCAAATGACACTTCCGGAATTCCATTCCGACCCTCGAATCAAAAACTCACTATCGGACCGGAAACTTCAAAAATACAAACTTAAGCATTTTAAGCCTAAATGAGCTACGGACCTCCAAAATATATTCCGAACACGCTCCCAACCCCAAAATCACCTAACGGAGCTAATGGAACCAGTGGATTTTCATTCCGAGGTCATCTTCACATTGTTCCGATTACAGACCATTTTTCAACACTTAAGCTCTCATTTAGGGACTAAGCGTCCCAAAACACTTCGAATCCTAACACAAACGTCCCGGCAAACCAAAATAGTAGAAATGAACTTAGGGAAAGCAGTTAATAAGGGATCAAGGCGTAAATTCAAAAAATAACCGGCCGAGTCGTTACAATTTTTGTGGGGTTTGGGGTCGGCGCCGCCACCGGAGAAAGTTAAGGCGGAGCTAGGATTTCCAAAATTGGAGGTGTTCCACTGGAATTTGGGAGAAATGACGTGTGATATGGGTATGAGGGAAGGGATACGAAGCTGGGGTGTGAATTTGGGGGCCATCAGAGACTTGCAGCCGCCGTGGGGCGATTTTTGGCGGTGGCTGGCGGCGGCGTTACAGATGAGGTAACTATTCTCTGAGAGAGACGAGTGGGGTGGGGGGGGGGGGCAAA
>MU667938.1:123692-139868 GCA_026770625.1 Nicotiana glauca
GTCAAAGTACATGGATACGAGGTTGTTTGGACATTAATATGTAGTGGGGATGACCGTTGGATGGAATTAAATGAAGGGTTGAGATTGGATAGGGCAAAACGACGTCGTTTCAGTATTGAAAGGGCTGGACTGGGTTACAGGGTTGAATTTGGGCGGGTTTGGTGTGGTTAAGGGTTTGTGCTCGGAGATGATTTAACTAATTTGGCCCAAATTCCTTTTATTTCCCATTAATTCTTTTTGGTGCTTTTTCCCTTTTTTTATTTTCTCTCAAATTAAAGAAAATCTAAATTAATTCCTACGACCTAATTAACCTAAAAATAATAATTAAATCTAATGATAATTATCACAATTAATTAAAAACAATTAAAGAGAAGAATTACTTAAAAATCCAAATAAAGATGCAAAGGTGCAAATTAAACTATTTTTGTGATTTTTATTTTTTATAAAATAAATAATTTACTACTTAATTGTAAAATTGAATCCTATATTCGAATGCAATATATTTTTTGTATTTTTTATTAATTAAAATACACAGGCAAAAATGCAAACAATTAACAGAAATGCCACGAAATTCACAAGATTGCAAATAATGCAAAGAAATTATTTTTGTTTGAAATTATTGGAGTAATTCATATAGGGCCAAAATCACGTGCTCACACCTTGTTGGGTCAATTTTGGAGATTAGGCTCTCTCTCTCAAGAAGAGCCAAATCAATTTAGCACAAACCAGTGTTTGCAGCCACCAATTCATAAATTAAACCATAAAATTGACCCAAATACAAACACCCATAGTCAATCTAACCTTAAATCACAACACCCATCACTTACCCTCACTAGGGTTGATCCACAACCTTAGCTAATGGTTTTAGCTACTCATTGTTGAACAAGAAAATATAGAAATAGATGAAGAAGAAGACATATTAATTAAACATTAAAGTAAATACAAGAGAATCCATTGTTAAAACCAAGCTAAAGTGCCCAAAATGGCTACAAAATGAGTCTCACGAGCGCATCTCAAAGTCTAGAATTAACTGATGCCCTAAAAATGGAAAAATGTTCTATTTATTAAGCTAGAAAAACTATACAAAAATGCCCCTGTGGGGTCATTGCGGGCCACACTAAATGGACCGCGGCCGCACTAGGCTCTTGGACTTCAAAACTTGGCTCTCTGAACTTGGGCTCCGCCGGACCGTACAGAATGGATCGCAGCCACGGAGGCAGCTAGAGTGGTCCGCACAAACATGACCGCGGACCGCATGGGCTTGGACCTTGGCAGTTTCAACTCTCTGAACTTCTCTTCCGCGGATCGCACATAATGGTAGTGCGGCCGCGGAGCCTTCACCGCGGACCGCACAATGTGTACTGCAGCCACGTTGCTTGAAGCTTAGTTTTGCCACTCTCTGAATCTACCTAGTGTGGACCGCACAAAATAGACTGCATCCACACTAGGTTTTATGCCTTGAATTATACTCTTTGAATCTGCCTAGTGTGGACCGTACAAAATGTAGTACGGCCACACTAGGCCTATTTGTCCTGAGTTTGCCGTGTCTTTGATAGTTAAGCAGGTTTCACTCCTTTTGAGCTAAATTTTGACATTTCCTCACCTTGTAGATCAAACCTGCAATCAAGTACAACTTATGAGTCTTTTGGGACTATTTTGTAAGAATTTATAATCAAAGCGTAAGCAAGAAGGAGCATAAAATACGTTAAAATCCCTGGTTATCAACTCCCGTAAACTTAAGCTTTTGCTTGTCCTCAAGCAAACAAAATAAGACCCACCCCTTAAGGTAAAATCCATGAATTTTCAGCTATCCTAAAGTAACCTCAACAAGCGTTTATTGGGACTAACAATTGCCCTCAATACGAATGCATCATTAACAACATTTAACCTTTGAAAAACAATGGATCAAGTGTGACACATGAGCATCAAGAGTTGACTCATTAGATCAAAGAACTCTCTCAATTACATTGGTCATTGTGGAACCCAAACTCACACATCCTCAACTCTCCCTAAGCAAACCACACCTTTTAGAATATTGGCACATAAATTGAGGTTAATAGGAATTCACTCATCTCTCTCAAAAAAGGTCACAAGTCCGAGTCTAGGTACCATATACTTGACCTTTATGTAAGTATCCACTAATGTAAGATTCATTCATCTCAAGATCATATAGGGCTTTTGTGGGGTCATTGTGAAAGCTTTTGGGTTAGGGTAGGACATGTTTTTGTTCAAGCGGGTTCAATCTTACCTTAAGCACTTCTTTTGATTCATTGGGCACATTTCACTTGAATCTTTGAGTCATTTCATTTCTTTCCAAGGGGTTAGAGAGACATATTGTTGCTCTTTCTTATGCAATTCAAACCGTTTCTCCTTTTCAACTTTCCACACCTTTATTTCTTTTGCTTTTCTTGAATCCCTTTTTATTCATTCTCACATTGAGCATTCTTTTTGTCTTTTGCTTTTCTTTATTTTTCATTTCCTTTCCTTTTCTTCACTTTTGTGCCTTATACCACTTTGTTGTCATCCTTATCTCTCCCCCCAAACTTATACTTTTGCCATGTGCTCAAGGAAAGATCGGGTGCCAAGAGAGGGTATATTTTAGAACGAGTATAGGCTTGTAACATGGTTCTTGAAAGAAAAATGTCTAAGGCTCAAAAGGGTTAACTAGGGATCATTTTATTAGTAGGCTATGGAATTGTTCAAACTATCATTTGGATCAAAGAGAGCCTATAATCACTTCTCGAGTCAAATTTCACTCAAGATTTTGCCTCAACAAACATTCAGGCAAGTTCTAGACCATTGGCTCAGGACTTGGATTCGCAATTTGATTTCTCACCACACAAGCTAAGGGATTGCTAAAAACATCGAGTCGGGGGCCCACAATGATCTTAGATATGATTTGAGCACACAATGGTCCCGAAAAACTAATTGACGATTATCGGCCAACGCAAGAGTCTCAAGACCACAACTTTTACCATCCTAAACACAACATTTTGTATTTGACCATGGGATCAAAGGCAAATGTGCTAGGCCCAAGTGAAGCTTTGTTTGAGGTACTCTTAACTATAAATTACCAAAAACAAAAACAAACACAAAAACAGACTCAAACTCTTAAGAAAGTTGTCACGCCATCTATCATTGGGAAGAGCCACTTGGTTCACACAATACTCCACCTTTGGAAAGAACCGTGTCATTAAGAAAACCAAAGGCTTATTAAAAACGTCAAAAACAAAACAAAATGCTATGATCCTATAAAAGAAGCTAAAAACAAATTTTTTTTTGCGAAAATAGAAATAGAATGAATATGTACAATAGGGGAATGAATATACAACTAGGGATGAATATATATAATAATGTAACTTTATATACAGATCAAATGAAAGATAAAAGTGCGATAAAGTAGATAAATGTAAAATTATATACATACCAAATGAAAATCAAAGAAAGCATGAACTAAATCAGTATATATATAATCATCCAAGGATAAAATGTAGGGCACACCCTCTCAAATAAAAGCTGTCATTGTCCCCAATGCCAACTAATAAAGTAAGCACCAAAAAGTATAAGTAAAGGATATGAAGACTCCCTAAACCTCGTCCGTCTGAATAGGATCATGAGTGGTACCTGGGTCCTCGATATGCTCGGGAACCTCAGACTGGTTCGCGGTATCCTACTGCTCAGCTGCTGGGATGTGGGCCTGGACCTGTACTGGCTCTGGTATTGGTACATCCTGTGGCTGATTGGAGGAAGCCTCCGGTGGATCCGCCAACTGGATGATGGCATCATCTGTTCTAGAGATCTTTCTCCTCTTATTTGGAAGCCTCTATATCTACTCCGGGACTGTGACTGCTTCTAGCACTACTGCTGGAGCTGGGTTCTCAAATAATAAGTCTAAAGGCAGTTGGTCTACCTTCAATCTATCTACATCTGCCCTCAACTCCTTCACAGACTCCCTAGAGGCCCGAGTCTTGCGTAGCTTCTTGTGCTCCTTAGCAAGCTCCTTTAGAGCTTTGCCATATGAAGCCACTGCCTTTAGCAAATCAACCTGTGTACTGATGATCTTCTCCTGGTTGTCAAGTAACTTCTTCAATGCACCCTAAATAGACTGTGGGACCTGTGCTGGCTTTGGTGCCGACTGAGCCTCAATAGTGGAGGTCAAGGCTGACAACCTGGATGAAGTAGTATACATCCAGTTGTTCAGGCTCTGAAGCGTCTGGATCAACCGGTGGGCAGTGATAGGATGGGCCCGAGAAGATAGAATCTCCAGACCAGCTGAGGTAGAAGGACCTGGAGGCATGTCAGCAGTAGTGGAAGGTTCGGGAGGCATGGCAGCAACTGTGTAGGCAGGCTCAGTGGAGGCCTCTACCACAACTGACTCTTCAGACTGGTCAGTTGGGGCAGAAGCAGGGGCCTTGTAGTTCTTGTCCTTGGGGTTGTCTGGCTCCTTCAAACTGTACCAGGAGAATGGAGCCACATGTTTGGCCTTGACATCATAGGACTTCTTTTCCACCTCCAAGTCTCGAAAATACATAGAGAGGGTGCTGGGGTAAGGGTAGTTCCGGTCATGCTCCGTGCCCACTAATGAGATGATGCGGGACATCACATTCCCCACATTAATGGGGTATCCCACCATGATGGAGGCAACCAATACAGCCCGGTGGAAAGCAATGGTTTGGTCATGTGTAGTGGGGTCCAATCGGCTGCAAACGAAAGTCAACCAACCCCTAGCCTCAAAGTTCAGGGTCCTCCGCAATATCTTGACCCCAACTGTCAACTACTCTAGAACAGTACCTGGGATTGCCAGGTTCTGAGCTAACCATGGACTGACCCCCTCGCCTATCTCCAAATTTTCCAGATATAGAGTCTCATCCTCTTCATTGAACCCCAAATACTCATTCAAAGACTATCCGTCGAACAACAACTTTTTGTCTCGAACCTTGGTCACTTTGGAACCCTTAACGATGTGGGCCACATTATAATAAAATTCCTTAACCATATGTTCATTTGCCTCTATACATTTCTCCATAAATATTTCCCAGCCCGGTCTAGTTCTAAATTACCTCTGCACGTCAGGGTTGTGGGGTAGTAAGTCTTTGTCAATAAAACTCCCCCCAGTATCAAATACCTCACCGGCCACCACTTCCTAAACTTATGATATGCCACTTGGCTTACAAATCTGTCCTCCCAAAAATCGAGCTTCCTAGTTCGATCAATGCCTCCCACCCGAGGCTCACCACCCCCAGCTCCCTGTAGCTCTTCCTCATTTCCGCATGCACTCTCCTCAGATAATGAAGCTGTGGGGGAGGTGGAGTCGCCCCCGCTACCGGCTGCTGACCAATCAAATGAATCAGAAATGACATTAACCGGTCTCCAAATAGTGGGTAATGGTAGAGGAGTGTCATCAGTCAGTCTAAACCTCCCGGGCCAGTCAGATGGGAATGAAATCTGAAGAAACATCCTGTGAATGCATGTACTCACTCCTCGAAGAATGAGAAGCAGCTCTATCTACAGCTTTTATTAGCTTCCTGGTCTTTTTTATGTTTTCCTGAACTTGGGGAGTGAGTTTTATCATCTTATGCTTTCCTCCTTAGGAGCCTTCACCTCTCCCGAGTTGTTTTGATCCTTTGCCTCCTCTTTGTTTAACTATTATCTGCAAGCACAAACATCTAACTTTGTTAGTATCAGTAGAGATAGTGAGATAGATGTGTATAATGAATTGCAGAACAGAAGAAGAAAGTTTCAGACACAGTTGCAGGAACAAGCCAGAGCGGACCACACAAAATGGTAGTGCGGCCGCACTGAGGCCACCACGGACCGCACAAACACGACCGCGGTCCGCACAGGTCTAAGCTCTAAAAAATAGCTCTCTAAATCTCCCCACCGCGGCCTGCACAAAATAGTGCCGCAACCACGGTGGGCCAGTGCAGACCGCACAAAATATAGTGCTGCCGCACTTGACAATGGCCACCTCTCTGAATCTCATCACCGCGGTCCGCGGACAGTGGTAATGCGGATGCGGTGAGGCCACCGCAGACCGCACAAACACAACCACGGTCCACGGCGGGTGCCCAAACTTGGCACTGAGTTAGGGTTTTGGGTTTTTTGCTTTTTAGTTCAAATATCACCTAATTACGATCCCTATTCAATTACCCATTTCATTACACTCACCAAACACACAAAGATTAACAGTTAAACCAAACTAACCTAGAAGTTTAAGAAATACAGGAAGAAGAGGAAGCTATAGGCTAATGGACATGAAAATAAAATGAAATTATAAAATTAAGCACAAAGAAATGATTGAAATGTTACTAGTTGTGGATATAAAATGCAAATAATCACTCTAAGGAAGAATCACAGTCAATAGGGAAGATGAACAATAACTTTGAGGTCTCTGAGAGTCAATTTTTCGAAAAGGGTAATCGGTGACCCCTGAGGTTTATTTATAGAAAAACATGTGGGACCCTACCAGCGCGGCCGCACAAAACGGACCACGGACCGCGCTGGGTTTGTTCCGAAGAAGTTTGAGAAGGCAACCTCCGCGGTCCGCACAAAACAGACCGCGGCCCCGGAGGTCTACCGTGGTATGCACTAAATGCAATACGACCGCGGTGGCAAACTTCATAGAGTACCCCACTTGGCTCATACCAGTGCGGACCACACAAAGTGTAGTGTGGCCGCATTGGAAACTTTAGAGACTGTTCAATTCTTCCATAATCTTTTGCACTGCATCAACACAATCCCTACAACATCTCACAACTAATTAGCCCAAAAAGCAAACCAACACTACAAAGAAAATCAAAGAAAATAAGAAGAAAAAAGACATGGATTGCCTCCCAAAAAGCGCCTGATTTAATGTCGCGGCACGACGCGAGTTACCATTATATCATTTGAAATGAACAACAGCCACCACATGGCTATCATCAAACTCCCCAAGATAATGCTTGACACAGTGCCCATTCACTCTAAAGACTTTACCACTTTTGTTCTTCAAATCTAGAGCACCAAACAGGGTTACACACACAACTTCAAATGGCCTACTCCACTTTGATTTCAGCTTTCCCAAAAACAACCTTAGACGAGAATTGAACAGAAGCACCAAATCACCAACTTTGAACTCCTTTCCACGAGCATATTTGTCATGAAGGTACATCATCTTGTCCTTATACAAGGACGAACTAGAGTATGCATGGAACCAAAATTCATCAATTTCATTGAGTTGTTCAACACGAAGATTAGCCGCAACATACCACTCAAGATTAAGTTTCCTCAAGGCCCACATGGACTTATGCTCCAATTCCAATGGTAGGTGACATGCTTTCCCAAATACCAACCGGTACGGTGACATACCAATTGGGGTCTTGTAAGCGGTCTGGTAAGACCATTGAGCATCATCTAACTTTTTAGACCAATCGGTCCTATTGGCATTGACAGTTTTGGACAAAATGCTCTTGATCTCCCTATTAGACACTTCAACCTGGCCACTTGCTTAAGGATGATAAGGTGTAGAGACTTTGTGGTTGACACCATACTTGGAAAGCAAGGCATCAAAAGCTCTATTACAAAAATGCGATCCTCCATCACTAATGATTGCCCGAGGTGTGCCAAACCTTGTGAAAATGCTCTTCTTTAAGAACGCCACCACACTCTTACCTTCATTGTTAGGAAAGGCCACGGCCTCAACCCATTTTGACACATTATCAACCGCTACAAGAATGTAAGTGTTCCCACGCGAGCGAACAAAAGGGCCCATAAAATCGATACCCCAAACATCAAGGATATCAACTTCAAGAATTGTGTTTAGAGGCATCTCATCTTTCTTGGAAATCCTGCCTCCTCGTTGACATTGATCACATGTCTTTACTAAATCACTTGCATCTTTGAACAAGGTTGGCCAATAAAAACCACAACTCAAAACTTTCGAAGCCGTTCTCACCATTCAATAGGGGGATAAATTACAAGCCTCCAAAATACTCAATTGTTCTTCCTCCGGGACACACCGTCGAATCACGCCATCCGTGCAAATCTTGAACAAGTATGGCTCATCCCAATAAAAGTCCAAACTATCCCGCTTGAGCTTCTTCCTTTGGCTAGAAGAGAGCTCACATGGGATTATTTCGGTTATGAGGTAATTAGCAATATCGGCAAACCAAGGCATATCATTCATTGACACCGCAAGTAGTTGTTCATCGGGAAATGAGTCATTGATTTCTAGGCCATCACAAGGCCTCCCATCCTCCTCCAAATGGGACAAGTGGTCCGCCACTTGATTTTCACTACCTTTTCGGTCCACAATTTTGAGATCAAATTCTTGGAGTAGTGGTACCCATCTCATCAACCTTGCCTTTGAGTCTTTCTTTGTCATCAAATACCTAAGGACAGCATGATCGGTGTGGACAATGACTTTAGCCCCCATAAGGTATGGTCAAAACTTTTCCATTGCAAAAGCTATGGCCAACAGTCTTTCTCGGTGGCTATGTAGTTTCTTTGAGCCTCATTCATGGTCTTGATTGTGTAGTACACCGGGTGGAACATTTTATTAACCTTTTGACCCAAAACAGCCCCAACCGCTACGTCACTTGCATCGCACATGAGCTCGAAGGGTAAGCTCCAACAAGGTACGGTAATGATCGGGGTAGTGGTCAACTTATTCTTGAGAAGTTCTAAGGCCTCCATGCATTTATCATCAAAAACAAACTTATCATCTTTCTCTAGCAACTTGCAAATAGGATTCACAACCTTCGAAAAATCCTTGATAAACCGCCGGTAGAACCTCGCATGCCCAAGGAAACTCCTCACCCCTTTGACATAAGTAAGGGAGGTAGCCTTGAAATCACCTCAATCTTGGCTTTTTCTACTTTAATTCCATGCTTAGAAATTTTGTGGCCCAACACTATACCTTCTTCAACCATGAAATGGCATTTTTCCCAATTTAGCACTAGGTTGGTGTCTTTACACCAGGCCAAAACTCTATCCAAATTACCTAAGCACGCTTCAAAGGAGTCACCAAACAAACTAAAATCGTCCATAAAGACTTCCAATATGTCTTCCACCATATCGGTGAAAATAGCCATCATGCATCGTTGGAAGGTCGCCGAAGCATTGCACAACCCGAACAACATCCGAGAGAAAGTAAATGTGCCATATGGACAAGTAAAAGTGATCTTCTCTTGGTCCTATGGGGCATTCAAGATTTGATTATACCCCGAGTAGCCATCCAAAAATCAATAAAAAGTGCACCCCGGAAGGCGATCAAGCATTAGGTCGAGGAATGGCAACGGGAAATGATCCTTCCGGGTCACATTATTTAGCTTCTGGTAGTCCATACAAACTCTCCACCTAGTAACGGTTCGAGTAGGAATAAGTTCATTGTTGTCATTTGTCACCACAGTCATCCCACCTTTCTTTGGCACACATTGTATTGAAGAGGTCCATGAGCTATCGGAGATTGGATACACCACACCCGTATCTAGCCATTTGATCACTTCTTTCTTCACCACCTCTTGCATTGCCTCATTGAGCCTCCTTTGGTGTTCTAAGGAAGGCATTTCATCCTCCTCCAAAATGATTTTATGCATGCAGAATGTGGGGCTTATTCCCTGAATGTCGGTCAATGTCCACCCAATTGCTTTCTTCCTCCTTTTGAGAACCGCCAAAGTAGCGTCTACTTGCGAGTTAGTGAGGCAAGAAGAAATAATAACTGATAAAGTAGAATTTGAGTCAAAAAACTCATACCTGAGGTGTGGAGGAAGTGGTTTCAGCTCCAACACCGGTGGCTCCTCAATAGATGGCTTAGTTGGAGGAGTTTTCCAATTTTCAAGATCCAAGGACAATTTCCTAGGCTCATAAGAATACCAGCCCATACCATGCAAAGAATTTACGCACTCCACTCTGCTAGCATCATCATCAATGTCAAGATTTAGAAGCACGAACTCAAGGGGATCCTCCACATTAATCATAGAACTTGTGTCATCCACTATCACAGCTGTGACAATGTCCACAAATGAGCACACCTCGGTGCTATTGGGTTGCTTCATGGATTTGCAAACATGGAAGACGACCTTCTTATCTCCCACTCAGAAAGTTAGCTAACCCGCTTCAACATAAGCCAATGCCTTCCCCGTTTCAAGGAAAGGTCTCCCTAGAATAATTGGGACTTCGTAGTCCACTTCACAATCCAAAATGACAAAGACGGTCGACAATATAAACTTGTCCACTCGGACAACCACATCATCAATTATGCCCAAAGGTCACTTCATTGATTGATCGGCCATTTGAAGTCTCATTGAGGTTGGCCTAGGTTGCCCAATTCCCAAAGTCTTGAAGACCGAGTACGACATCAAATTTATGCTAGCCCCCAAATCACAAAGGGCCTTGGCAAAATCTGCACTTTCGATAGTGCAAGAGATAGTAAAAGCTCCGAGGTCTTCAAGTTTTGGGGCCATAGAATGTACGATAGCACTCACTTGATGAGTCATTTTAATTGTTTCACACTCTATCAACCTCTTCTTAGTTTCCAAATCATTCATAAACTTTGTATACCCCGGCATTTGCTCAAGTGCCTCCACGAAAGGCACATTGATTGTAAGGCTCTTCATCGTTTCAATGAACTTTTTGAATTGGTTGTCACTCTTTTGCTTTGCTAACCGTTGAGGATAAGGTCGTTGTAGTATAGTGGTAAGTATTCCCGCCTGTCACATGGGTGACCCGAGTTCGATCCCCGGCAACGACGCCAAAAAGTGATCACAACCAACTCCACACTACTACAAAGTAGGAAGAGAGGGTCGTAATAGCTTTTACCCGATATGAGGGTCGGGATCAAATTCCTCAAAGAGCTAGAAATTGGAACTGTCTAGAATAGATTTGTGTGATAGTTCCAAATGTCACTTCCATACATTTTTGGGGTTTCAATTATAAACTACTATTATCAAACTACTAATTGAATCTAGATTATGCTACGAGATAATTGCTAAAGTTGTATCTAATGGTTTAAAGGACACTAGGGTAGTGACATTCACCTAATTGACGGGTAATTACTTCTAAGGCTCGATTGACATAATTGGGGAAATATGTATAACCGTTGCACAATTTTACCCACTCTCACACCTCTCGGTAGAGAGAGTGATTTTGCCTAATTGACTCTCTCGAGAACAAATGGGTTGGCAAATTAGCTCAAGCAACTAGGGTTCAAGTCGGGTAATTACTCTCTCGAGATTTAACCCTTTAATTGGGACTATCAATTCTCTTGAGTCCATCTCAATTCCTTGTTGGGTCAATTTTGGAGACTTAGGCTCTCTCTCTCAAGAAGAGCGAAATAAACTTAGCACAAATCAGTGTTTGCAACAACCAATTCATAAATTAAACCATAAAATTGACCCAAATACAAACACCCATAGTCAATATAACCTTAAATCACAACACCCATCAATTACCCACACTAGGGTTGATCCACAACCCTAGCTAATGGGTTTAGCTACTCATGGTTGAACAAGAAAATAGAAAAATAGATGAAGAAGAAGACCTATTAATTAAACACTAAAGTAAATACAAGAGAATCTATTGTTAAAACTAAGCTAAAGTGCCCAAAAAGGCTACAAAATGAGTCTCATGAGCGCATCTCAAAGTCTGGAATTAACTGATGCCCTAAAAATGGCAAAATGTTCTATTTATACTAAGCTGGAAAAACTGGATAAAAATGCCCCTGTAGGGTCAGTGCGGGCTGCACTAAATGGACCGCGGCCGTACTAGGCTTTTGGACTTCAAAACTTGGCTCTCTAAACTTGGGCTCCGCGGACCGCACAGAATGGACCGCAGTCACAGAGGCAGCTAGAGCAGTCCGCACAAACATGATCGTGGACCGCATGGGCTTGGACCTTGGCAATTTCAACTCTCTGAACTTCTCTTCCGCGGACCGCACATAATAGTGGTGCGGCCGCGGAGCCTTTACCGCGGACCGCACAATGTGTACTGCGATCGCATTGCTTGAATCTTAGTTTTTCCACTCTCTAAATCTACCTAATACGGACCACACAAAAGGGACTGCGGCCGCACTAGGTTTTATGCCTTGAATTATATTCTTTGAATCTGCCTAGTGCGGACCGCACAAAATGTAGTGAGGCCGCACTAGGCCTATTTGTCCTGAGTTTGCCTTGTCTTTGATACTTAAGCAGGTTTCACTCCTTTTGAGCCAAACTTTGATATTTCGTCACTTTATCGATCAAACCTGCAATCAAGTACAACTTAGGAGCCTTTTGGGACTATTTTTGAAGAATTTATAATCGAAGCGTAAGCAAGAAGGAGCATAAAACACGTTAAAATACCTGGTTATCAGTGACCCAGAGCTATACGGAAAGAAGGAATTACTACATTCTTCTTCTATGGGTTCTTGAGTGTAAATTGTATACTTCATGCTATCCAGTCGTTGAGGAGTGTTTCTAGATGCCACCCTTGATTAGTATATTGATGTGATCAGTTTGCTACCGGCTTAGTATTGAACCTATGGGGTCGCACACTAACGAGTGTCCTGATCTTTGCTAAAGGATTAATTATTTTATTATTTGGTAATTAAATTAAAAAATTTAATTAGTCATTTAGTTATTAGTCCAAATAAAATATTATTATGTTCTTTTCTAGAACAGAGGATATAATTAATATTGTGAACAAATTGAAGATTTCAATTTTGAATAGAAAATTAAATTATCTCTTGGTTGTAATATCTATGTGATATATATACATATAATTAATATATATAAGGTATGTATATAATACTGTAAGTCCCCATAGAAACTTGTACTCAAAACTTAAAAACTCGTAGTGCCAAGTTATGAATATGTAAAATTCTTCGTGGTAAGCTTGCTTGCAGTGGTTCGGACCCTTTGTATTAATCTATGCATTTAAAAATCAAGAATCAAAGTTTCCAGAAAAGTGTTACTATGCGGTCTAGAATGCAGTCGCAAATCAAGTATGCGGACCGCATTTCTACTGCAAAGCGAGTCAGTGTGTTAGGTAAAATTGAGGAAAAAAATGCGGTCCATTATGAGATTGCATAACTGATATGCGGACCGCATAGTCGGCGCATAATTATCTTGGGATTTTGTAAAGGGCAGTTATGTGGTACATTATGCGACCGCATACCGGGTATGCGGACCGCATTTCTGCCGCAAACCCAAACAGAATGTGCAAATTTTGGGAGGACTTTTGTGGTACATTCTGCGGGCCGCATTTCCACTTTGTGATCGCAAATGCGATTGCAGATCTGAATCGGGGCTCCAATTTTCTAATTTTTAAACCCGAACCCCTATCAATATATTTGGTGTTATAGCTCATTTTGAGCATATTTTCTGATGCTTTTAGAGGGAGAGAGAGAGAGGGTCTTAGAGAGGGAAAGTACTTCCCATCAATTACTCCATGAAATCTTGCTAAAACATTGAAGATAATAAGGTGAAGACACCTAAATCATCATCCAAAGAGGTAAGACCTCCTCTTCTCAGCTCTTATTTGTATACTTAGCTATAAGGGGTCATTAGTGAAGTAATTTATGAGCATAAAAATGAAATTCTTGCATGCATATCACACCATAGGATATTGGAAGGTGGTAAACTAAAAAGAAGGCAATTGGGGGTATAAAATGATAGATATTCCTCTCAGAAAGGGCCTAAGATCACACTGCTCTTTTAGTGTTCGATGATATGCTCGAACCAAGATAGAATTTCAATCTCGTCTCTAATTCTTGATTCAATTTGTAATTCTTACACAATAGATCGAAGTTCTGAGAGTTCCGAAATTTTTTTAATGAGTAAGGAAAGCTATATTGAGGTATGTATGGCTAAAACCCCCTTTTATTAGAAATTGAGCTCCGTTGGATTTACGCAAATGTGGTAAGACTAGAATTTGTTGATGTATCGATTGTTATATCATGTGAATTGGTTGGCAATTATATATATGTTTATATGAAGGATGTGCCTTAATGTGTGTAATATACTATACCTAATATTTAAAGATGTGTGAAGGGTTCGAATCATGTGGTGACATGCCTAGGCTATAAGTCAAGATTAAAACTGATATAGTCATGCTATCTATGTGAAATCTTATTTAAGCTTGCAACTTGAATTACCTTTGTATATGTCTATGGTCACATAGTGCAATATGAACATCGAAAATGGAAAAGATGTGATAATTATGGCCTTAAGTGCCAATGAATTGATATGATATATGTGAAATAAAGATTCAAGTGAGATGATTAATGAGAAAGGAACGACGCCTAAGTAATGCGTCCTAGCCGATCGGGCCGTGATCGGATACCATACCGCACACATGGTGGTAATGTGCTAACATTGAATTCGGGAAAAGGAAAATGAAATGATGATTGAGATATATGCCTTAAACGAGGCAACCTAGCCGATCGGGTCGTGATCAGACTCCGCTCAAGATAGCGATGATATTGAGAACAGTGATGAACATATGAAAGAATTGCCCATACTAAGTTATGGAAATTGTGTGAAAGATTATGTGGTTTGTTTATTTGATGATGTGGTGTTCGGTTAAAAACTTTGAATTACTCTTGTGACTTTCTTGTTCTTAATTGATAGTTCTTTCTACTAAAATGGTGTTTAGTTATACATACTAGTATTATTCTATGGTACTAACTGTCACACCTCCTTTTTACTACTACACCCCCGGGAGGGTATAATAAAGGGAGTTATTTCCAACTTGAAGTGACAATCGAAACGGGATTATTTAATTAAAAATCAGAGTCGCCACTTGGGAGATTTATGGTGTCCCAAGTCATCGGTTCAAATCCCAAATTGAGGAAAAGGATGACTCTATAATATAGTCTGCGAACCAGAAATCCGAGTAAGGAATTCTGTTAACCCTGGAGAAGGTGTTAGGCATTCCTGGATTCCGTGGTTCTAGCACGGTCGCTCAACTGTTGTATTTGCTTTTATCTGATTTCAAAACATGTTCTAACTTATGTGCCTTTTATTAGTAATCCGCTTTTATTTTTGTTTTAATAAGAATTGCATTGTCGTGAAAATGCGTCTCGAACCACGTCGCACCAGTGCGCCCGTGGTTGTCAATACATTTCGACTCCGTTGAGATTTGGATTTGGGTCACATAAATATGCACCCGAGTTTAAGAAATTAATTTATTAAACAGCGCGCCTAAAGTGACTAGCGTGTTATTATCTTTGCGGAGGGCCGTAAAATTCACTAAACGGCGCACCCTGAATTTTAAGTATTTAGTATAAGCAATTAATGAGGGCCCCAAAGTTTGTGCGTTTTATTTGGCGTGGCTCGTCTCATTTTTATTATTTTAAAAGGGCGAACCTAAGAGCAACTATGATTCTCTACTTTATTTTTCTCTAGAAGGAGTAATCCTAATTAATTAACAAATCAATGTATCACTATTAAAGTATTTGAAACAAATATTGAGTTAAAACGAAAACATTTCCAGCTTCAATGGGCAACCTAGACAGTCATTGGGCTTTAGGCTTAGAAAAACCCAATTCATGGTAATGAAAGGGGATGGATCAGATCGCATCCCTGATTCGGGCCTGCGTTAGGCCCAATTTTATGCCTCACTATTTGTTGATCAAGCATGTTGAGGGATGGACACCAGAAAGGAACGAAGAATCAAATTTACACAAATAATGATACTTGAACTAAACTGACACAACGCATGTCTAAAAACAAACTCAATTTCCAGGATCATTTCCTTGCATTTTTAAAACAGTCTTATCAAAGTAGCTATTTGCCTAAAGGGTATCCCAAATGACTATTTTAAAGGGAACGCACTGAACATGAATACTAACAGGGGTTAACACCAATTCCGAACAGCTCAATGAAATAGAACTCGATGGATCTAGAAAAGTATCACCACACTGCCAAGGAACCCAGTTAAACATTGATCAGACTATTGAAACTCCAATTAACAATAGAATATCACAAATCCAAATTGTGTACCAAATTTAAACAGTCACAATTAACCTCTCATTAGTTTTAAACTTTAGGGGTGTCCCTAGTTTAATTATTACATCTAACAAAACTAATAGAGAGAAATACTAGGCTTGCATCTACAAACTAAGGGAATCTGCATAATTCAATAGTTTGAAAGCTGACTTAGGTATAAGATAACTCAAATAACAATCGAAATCTGAACATTAGGTACAAATGATCATCA